>JBBMOC010000033.1:1544091-1555103 GCA_037975185.1 Centropyge bicolor | reverse complement strand
CACACACACACACACACACACACACACACACACACACACACTTCAAAGTCAAACAAGAGCTGGTTTGACAATAATGACAGTACAACAGATCAATCACCTGCAGAGAGACTGTGGGTTAAACGTCACTGTGGAAATGAATACACTTCATCAAACCTGAGAAAAAAGGAATGGTTCATGTACAGCAGATGTGATTCATTGCAGTCATAGAGGGTTCAAATATGAAGGTGAGTGACTCTTGTGCAACACAGGGGGGGGACACACGCTGGGTTCTCCTCTTCACCTCCCAAATCTATTACTTATTGAACGGATGTTTCAGTTTCACGTGTGCACACAGGAAGTGGCACATAGTGTGTGTGTGCAAATATTTGAATTGCCAAGTACTGATACAGTGTGAACAAAGAAGCAAAGAAAAACATAAATCAATATGTGGCAGTCAATGTTGATATTGTTAAAGGCCAAATAGATCCACATATGGGAAACACTGTGATTTCTGCATGATAAATGTATTTTACTTGAAGGGTGCCCAACTACAGGAATATGGAGAATACCTGCAGTAAGTTTGGCACTGACAGAAAATTGCCATGACAGCATGAATTACAGTCCAAAATTGGCGAAAGGTTGATTTATTTCTAAGTCACCTGGAATCATTTCATCTTACAGTCAAACCTTGTTCATCTCGCCAAAGTTTCCAAACTCTACATATGAGGTGGGCATCTAATCAAGTGGCTTTGTGAAATGATGGGATAGGCGGAATTCTTAAGAAAGAGCTTGATCGATTGATCCAACATCCTGTTAGGACATTGAATCTAATAAAGTGAGGATTTCTGGGTCTAGTTTATGGTACTACGCATATTTCTTTCAGACATAAAAATGTCCAAGAACCCATTGATGATGTAATTCAAAATGAAAAAACAACAACTGTATATACATTAGCAGAGCAGAGATCCACAGCATCACTTTGCATTAGTCACTTTTAACCCTTTGATGCCCGAATTTATATACAATTATATTTTTAAAAAAAAAAATTGTGTTTTTACTTTCAAGCAGATGCTAAATTAAGTGGAGATTGTTCATTTTACTCTGTCACACGGAATGCATATAATGCATGTATATCTAATGTATGTATATAATATTCGGATGTAGTTCCGAATTTGAATGGTCCCCCAAGAAACAAATGCTTGCAAAAGGTTCCTAGGTGCGTATCGAATATGCATGAACCGGCATTGGAGGAACACATAGACTTCCTTGGATGCATTCTGATTGGAAGCGGTTTGAGGCAAATTCGCGACAATAGGCGTCAAAGGGATATATATATATGTGTGTGTGTGTGTGTGTGTGTGTGTGTGTGTGTGTGTGTGTGTGTGTGTGTGTATGTATACAAACAAGAACACTAAGAACTGAGGACTTAAAACCTCAAAGTATTTTTGAACCTAAGATTTGGATGATGATCATGATTTAGATCAAAAATCTCAACAGCATGCCAAACCTCTGGTTTCTGTTTCTCTTCAGTCAGTGTTCGTACTGCATGAAAAAGTACAAGAGCATCCTCGTTAAGAACAGCATTTTTCTGTTGAGATCTCTAAAGAAATACAGCACACACATGATGCAATGGCAATGTGCAAAGAAGCAATATATATAAAGGCGAATTCAGTTATTCTGTTGCAGTATGGTTCCTGTCAGAGATGAGACACAAGTCATCAAAAAACAAAAGGCATTCAACTGAACTGATTGTTCTAAATCTACTGACTCATACTCTGCCTTATGTCGTCTGACAACAATCTATTTCTGGGATTTTTATCCAGACGTAACTGTGTGCATGTGTGTGCACTGGTGGGAATTGTAAGCAGACCTAAAGTCAGGGTTGAAATGGAGTCTGCCATTAATACTAGTGCAGAAAACAGAATTTGTATGCAGCCTGGGATGAACCTCTTCCTGAGGGTCAACTCTGGGTGAGAAAGTGTTCATACCCTCCAGGTGGCCTGTGGCTGCTCCCTCATATTTTCATGGGTTGGAATCTATATTAATTTCACTATAGCACTGACGTTATATCCTCTGCAGTGACACGAGAAGAATGTGCAAATGGTCCAAGAGACAGATGAAATGTGAGGTGAAAATGAATAGGAAAGCACACTTTTTTTTGTATTTTTTTTCCCTCTCTTTATTAATTCTGGTTATGTATTCTCTTATTTATTACTTATTTATCTAATTACTGATTGACCAAAGATATATATATTTTATTTATTTTATTTTTTTGCATTTGGAAAAAAGGAAAAAATTAAGTAATTATGTACCAGTTGTATGTAGAATGTATGATTATTACGCACAATAAAAAGAAATAAAATTTTAAAAAAAAAGGAAAGCGCACTTAAAAGTATAATATGGAAAATGTTTCAAATGTTTTCAAACAATGTTCAAACCCAGAGAAATGCGTAATTTTAAACTCCTGATGATTGGTAAGAGAATGAGGAAGGAAGTCGGTGAACGTGACAAACTTTAAAACCATTACCTCCATTAACATTTCTGGCTGAATCATATCAGATGCATTTTCATCTACAACTCCTATGATCCCACGTTCCTAAACTCCAAGCAGCAGAAATACATACTGCGTGCTTAACAACAATAAATTAACAGAGACATTTAATTATTCAAATGATGATAATTTCTCCAATACTTAATTACTATGAATCTCAGTTATCTGTTAATTATTAAACAATAATTGGACTATTCTCTTATACTTCTTTGGGCACAGTGAAGAAAAGGAGTGATAGGTCTGGCTGGCACAGGTGATTCTAATAACATTAATAATAAGTACATGGCTGAATGATCATCCTAAAGGCAATAGCAACACGATTAATGTTAACTGTTACACTTGGATTTTCATGCTACAACACAAGTAAATGAAAAGATCTGTACTCGCACAGTGTCCCATCTCATATTACATACTAACTGCATACAGTTTGCATTGTAAGAAAAAATTTTCATAGAACTGTTTTTGCTGTAAAAAGTTTTGTAAAAACAGGAAATAATCAAGTGTGATATCCAACTGTGACCTTGGAATAACACTGTCAATTAAACCTCACAAAGATGAAACATGATTATTTTATTTCTTCATCTTTCTATAGTTGTCAGTGCATGAAAAGTCAAATTCAGGACCACACCACAAACACATGGGATATGGTGGCACTGTCACTCAGACAGATGGTTATTCTGGAAACTCTGTACAGATTTGGAGTCTGCAGATTGATTATGGACCATCATTCCCAGCTGTTAAACAACCTTCAAATAGATGTTTGCTCAGTGACAGTGCAGTAAGCCAGATCAAAGAGAATGTATCAGTAGTTACTGCTACACCATTATGCACAGTTTCTCTGTATATGAGGGCTGCAGTGGGTGCATCTGAATGTACAGTTGATCATAAAAAGATGGTGATAAGTGTAGCTTTACCTGCTGTCAACCTAAGATTTAGATCATGTGTGTAAATGTATCTACTTATACATTGTGTGCACAGCTGTACAATCACCATTGTTTGTCGTGTTTCTGGGAGTTTGCCTTTCACAGAACACTGATTTCCACACATAGTCCAAAAAGGTGACATTCTCCCTTGTCTCACCACCACTCACAATTTATTTTATTTTTTGCAGATGTGTTGTTCCCTCATCTTCCACTGAGAACTGCAGTGATAGACATCACTGTACAAAAACAGCACACTCAAAAATCAAGTGTTTTGATTTTTCAAATCAAATGTACAGTGGCCTGTATGAATAATTTTGTGACAGAGTATTTTAGTATTGTGATATTGCTACTTTTACTTCTTGAAACCTTGATATTTCTTCCATCAGTTGTAGTTTGGAATTGGGACACATTCAAGGTCAAGATCATCAATAGCAAAGATTTTCACTTGGCATAGTAATAAAAGCACAGGTGTAAATAATAACATTAATGATAGCTCTGTTGTAATCAATCAGTCAGACATGATCAGTAGAGTTCAGCCATCATAAATTAAACTATTTATACCTGTGAGTTTCCTTAGAATAAAGTCTCTTTACCATAAGTGATTCTACAGCGACATCTGCTGGCAGGACTGAAACTGCACATAAGGAGTTTGCATGTTGAACTGTGGAAACCAGCTGCTGTTGTTAAAGCTCTGTTGACATTGAGACGAGTCTACATACAGGTTTGTTCATGAGACATTTGACAGCTGTTCGTTCACGTCATTGCTGCTTATAATGCTTTGTAACGTGACAACTACAATATTCTTATCACAGGTCATTAAATCATGTAAACTCAGCTGCAGCGTCGCTAGCTTGCAAACTGCTAACTAAGCTAGCTGGTTAGCTCAGTTCAGGAAGTGAGTGGCATTGGAGGCTAATTAGCTCGCTGAGCTTGCTGGTGCATTTTAGGGTTTAAACACAAGAATACAACGTTAGAAAAAGCATGATGTTTGAAAGAGTAATGTCGTGATCGAGGTTGTGACTGAATTAGCGTTAGCATCAAGTTACCTTGTGTTATAGCTTTAGCCATTAGCGTCTAATGGTGACAATTATTACTGAACTCAAAGCTTGTCAATACAGAATGAAATGAAGTTCATAACTGATATTAAAGAAACCTCTTTACTGCTGTGGCACTGTTTTTTACCTGCAGTCCCTGTGGACTCTCATCAAGGCAGTTCAGTTTTTCTTTTCATTTCATTCAGTTCAATTCGGTCCCTTTGGGCTCATTTACAGCTTGTTGACAGTCATAAATGTTTTCTTTGGTGGTGGAAGAAATATTCAGACCATTTAAAGTATTTATGTCTCACTGAAAAAGCACAAGCTTTCAAAATTTTACTAGAAAAAAAATAGAGAAGTATTTATATTTTAAGCCTGAAAACTGAAAGTGAAAGTATTGTACTTTGAGAGTGCAATATTATATACGTTATAGAATTATAATTATTTATTTTAATGAAGAAGCTGGTTAGGAGTGAATTTGATCAATGTTTGCAGGGTGTTTTTTTTTGTTTTGTTTGTTTTATATAAATTCAACTCTAGAATAGAAGTAGACAGTAGCATGGCAAGTAGATGGCAACAAATGGCAAGTAGAAGTAGTTCAATATTGTACAGCACTAGTTTTGTTTACCTACCAATATTCCAACTAACATGTATTTGACTGGCTGAGTTTTAAGTAAAAGACAGCTCCTTAATCTGAGTTTGTCATCTCTCCCATCTCATCACAACAGCGCTGAATGCTGCACATCACAGGATGGACTCCACCGGGAAGCCCTCAACTGCACAGATGGTGGTTTTAGCCACCAGCTCAGCCCTGACGGCAGTCTTCTACTCCATTTACAAGAGCAGAGCTACAACAGTTGCCAGATTAAAGGTCATCTCATCACACTTTTTTGTCATGTGATTGTCAGTAGTATGTGCATTTATTGTTCCATTTGTTAATCTGAAATATTCCACAGGAAGCCAAGAAAGTCTCCATTGACCAGGATTTGAAAAACCTACTGTCTGAAACTCCTGGACGATGTGTCCCATATGCTGTCATAGAAGGTGTGTTACGTTGAAAGCCTAATTAAAGAGACTGTGTTGTGGATTTTTCCTAATTCTAAAGTATACTAATTAACTTGTTCATGTTGACTAAAATGTACCATAAAACAGTCTAAGAATGGTTTTACACAGCATCTCATTCGTTGCACACTGCAGGTGTAGTGAGATCTGTGAAGGAAACTCTGACCAGCCAGTTTGTTGATAACTGCAAAGGTGTGATTGAAAGACTGACCTTGAAGGAAGAAAAGATGGTGTGGAATCGCACTACTCATCTTTGGTAAGTCACTGAGAGGAATGAGCGGCAGTTTTGTGATTGTAAAGTCCAACTGAAATCAAATCATTGCCTACTACATGCATGCAGAAACCAGTACTTGATTAAATGAAAGGAAATTAATTGGCCACCATTTTAGTAATTGTTTCACCCTGTGAGTCATTTTTCAAACAAAAATGTATGTGTTCCTGCTTCTCTAATTTTTTTTCTTCCTTTTTCTCTTCCTTTTTCCTTTTAAAATTATCATTGCAAACAGAATTTAATAATAGTTCGGACAAAACAAGTCATTAGAAGATGTTATCTTGCACCCTGGAAGTTGTGATGTGTAGACCAAGCAAATAATGAATTAGGAAATAATTGGCAGATTTGTCAATAATGAAAGTTATCATGAATTGCAGCCCTAAACACACTGATATTTCTAAACAGGAACAACACAGAGAAAGTCATCCACCAGCGCACCAACACTGTTCCATTTGCTCTCGGGTCTCATGACGATGACATCGCTGCCACAGTACGAGTCATTCGTCCACTAGACGCTGCAGAGTTGGACCTGGAGACCACCTACGAGAACTTCCACCCCACAGTCCAGTCCTTGTCCAACGTCATTGGCCACTTCATCAGCGGAGAACGACCCAAGGGCATCCAGGAAACTGAGGAGATGCTGCGGCTGGGAGACAGCGTCACAGGTGTGGGAGAACTGGTCCTGGACAACAACCTGATCAAGATCCAGCCTCCCAAACAGGGCTTCTGTTACTTCCTCACTCGGCTGGACTACGAGTCTCTTCTCAGGAAGCAGGGCAACAGCGTCAGACTGTGGCGGATTCTGACGGTCGTCTTCGGTGTAGCCGCTTGTTCCACACTCCTCTTCATCCTGTGGAAGCGATACGTACACCACAGACAGAGTAAGAGGGAGAGGAGCATGTTGGAGGAGTTCAAGGAGCAGCAGAGGAAACGTATACGTGAACTCAACCTCGATGAAGGCAGCGTGTCGCCCACCAGCTGTACTGTCTGCCTGAGCCGGGAGCGCTCCTGTGTGTTTCTTGAGTGTGGCCATGTGTGTGCCTGTGCCCAGTGCTACGACGCCCTGCCAGAGCCAAAGAAGTGCCCCATCTGCAGGGCCACTATTGACAGAGTGGTGCCTCTTTATAACAGCTAATGTGGAAAACCAGATGTGTGTATTACATCACATAGGACGTCTACTGAGCATTTTACTGTCTTTGTAGCACTTGAAATGTGTCATTCAGGCTTGAAAAGGATAATATGGGTACTTTTTGTTGCACTTTTTTTTACCCGCTCTTATAGATAAATGGGTATCTACGCTGAGTCATGATGTAGTCACATTTTTCAGCAAATGTTCAAATGAAATTACCTGTAAAAAAAAAAAAAAAGAAAGAAAGAGAGAGAGAAAATTTTACTAAGACATTGACAAATATTGGTCCTCTATCCCGACAATGACTGATATTTGAAGCTAAGAGAAGAATGTGTCTTTTATTTTTACGTGATTCCCAAAGCAGCATTTAAGAGCAGGTGCACACACACACACACACAGTTAAACACCCTCTGAATACACTTTAAAGCCAATAAGATGCATTTAACTGTCAGGAAGCTGTGAAATAAAAAATTCAGTACATCAATTACAAAGCGTAAATGTTTTGAACAATGCAACAGAAATGCTTTGCTCTTGGAATCAGTCAGTATGAAGATCACGATTAAGATACAGCGTGCAGGTTTTATCTTGTTGGTTTGTAAGATTCATTATACTGGGTGGAAGTAAGTTTAGGAAAGTCAATTTTTCATTTTGTTGCTGCTTGAATTTGTTAGTCTGACGTACATATTAAACCTTAAACCAAGCAGTGAGTGTTTCTCTTAGTTTGCTCATCATTTGTTAGAAATGTCTTCTGCCATATTTGCAATGCATTTCAGACATATATAAGCTATGTAGGAAAACAACATATGCACCCTAGTTATAAAGAGATTAAAACTAAAAACATCACAAAATTTCATCTAAAAGAGATAAGCTGGGCAAAAACAGGAAGAGAAAGATGACGACAGAAACAGTACATTGTTCAGCACTCACTGTACGATTGTGCTTAAAATGTCACTTCACGTAAGCGTCAGTGGCTAAGATCTCATTTAGTTTATTCCATGTACCTTGTACAAAATCAATTCACCTCATATAAAAAGAAATGTGCCACATTAATCTCCTACTGTAGCTATATTCCATCTGCAGTCCCTGGATAGGTAAACACAGCCTGAAAGTATATTAAAAAATTAATAAAAATGTCAATGCAGCATGACCTTTTTCAGTCCTTCCTGCAAGTTGTGAAGCGTTTACAGTAACACACTCTCAGCCTTCACTCTTTGATGTATGATCATTTCTAAGAATGTCCTCAGTAACAATGCTTTAGGGGAAACTCCTCAGAAGCTTAAGAAGTTTCATTAGATGGATTTTAAACCTTACCTAAGATGCTTCTGAGAAATAGGCTCCATCTTGTTCTCTCTTCAGTCTCCCTGCTCTGTCATTTAATGTCTTAACTTGGGATTTAGCTTAGGTAAGAACGTGGAGTTCATTGAGGGCTTCAGCACAGATGAGGCAGAGGAAAGGTTGTGATTCACACTAAAAATGTCTCAGATTTTGTAGAGTGAGGAGGGGTGCAGACAGCAAGTGGCAATGCATGTTGAAGAGGACAGTACAGGACAACAATGATTTTGTCGAGAGAAAATAAATCATCAATTTTGATAAATAATCATTTCAGTCATTTTTAATTTTTTTTTAAATGTAGCATTTGAATTTGAAATATAGAATTTACTGCTTTTCTTTGTCTTATGTAAATGATGGCTTTGGACTGTTGGTTGGACAAAAGAAGCAATTTGAAGATGTCACTTTGGCCTCTGGGAAATTGTGATGACCATTTTTCAACAAACACACTTTGAAACTGCTTTTTCAAAAAAAATCAACTCATTGTCTGTTTGCAGCCAAAACCTCATAAAAGACTAATGCAATGTAGAACCACTGTGGAAAAACTGAAATACTTCAATAATGTCACAGTCTTTGTGTGAGAAAGCTGCTTGAATAAGATGGAGATTTCTGCCAGGAGAGGGAGATGTCTGCCTGCAAGGAGAACCAGGGATTCGGAATTTGGAATCGGAGAAAAGTCATGAAAATGTTCACCCAACACAAGCAACTGCTTTTAACTCCACCTTGTTTTCTGCTTCACTTCAAACTTCCTATACATTGAAACAGTGAATAGCTTGTCCCTGTATGAACTCTTCAGTTTGGCTTTGTTTCAGTGGCATAAAATGAATCCAGTCACAGTGCTGCATGGTTCATTTTAAGAGCAGCAGGGATGCACATGTGGCTCCCGAGGAGGCCGTCTTGAGGCGGTTTGAGCAAGAGAATGCCCTTTGTACTTTCAAATGATTCTGTATTATTCAGAAAAATACCGCTTTATCAACCTACATTATGCCGCCAAACCTCAGATGTATTATTTATCATTACATTAGTATTCAGCGGCTTGCCCACAGATACCTGTTTTCCCAGGGTGAGCTGATGCTGGCTGGTCTGAGAAGCTGAGCTAAATGTCAGATGTACTGTGTAATCAAGCAGAGGAGCATCATGCACTCCTTTCTGTTGGAGGGACTGAACTGATGGCTCTACATGCTTCACCATAACCAACCCTTAACTATTGACAAATCCATGCCCCTCCCTTTTCTTGTTTCTCTCAGTGCAGTCTCTCATTCAACTTCCTGTTTACAAAATTCAAACATGTTACTGGCCTTAAGTTAAGTTAAACTACAGCTGTCAGGAAAAAAAAACAGTAAGCACAGGTTTCTGCATCATCATAACCTGATTTCATCCATATCTCTAACACTCTCATCTAATGTTGTTTTTCACCTCTCGAGCTCTCACCTCACATCCATAACATCCATCCGTCTCTGTCCTGCTGTTATTACAGGCGTGTCTGAAGTAACCATGACCCCCCCGACTCTTCTGTCGACCAGTGACATTTAGCCTGCAGCAATATTACAGGTTCAATTGGGATTTTGAATGAGGTTGTCTTATTTCTGGAGCAGAACCTGGATGTTCTAGTTTCAGCTCTCAGTGGACCCTGACTGGAGACTTGGCACCACCATCTGTCAATGCACCCAACTCCTAATATTCACAAAACCGTAGTGGATGATCATGTGCACTAATATCATATTTGCTAAACTTGATTTAAATCTTAACAAATGTTGCTCTGTCATCATTCAGTTGGTCCAACGCTTTGGTCCAGACTGAAATGTTTCTGCAACAACTGGATGGATTCCTATAAAACTACAGATATTCACAGTTCTTTCTTGATATATTCTACTGATGAGCACTTTATTTTACCTCCAGTGCCACCATGAGTTTGACTTTTGCAATTCTCAGTTTACTGATTTAACTATTTTATGGCTGGCCATTAAAATTGGTTTGCACATTCATGTCCCCTTCAAGATGAATTTTAACAACATTGGTGAAACTGACTTTTCATCATCAGGTCATAATTTCAACTCTTCCAATGCTTGACTAAATACCTGCAAAACTAATGACATTCCATCAGCCTCAGCTATAGAAAATGTTGGCCTGCTAACATACTAAGCTAAAATATAAAATATAAGCTAAAACACTTTATTTGACGGCTATCTCTATAAGGCATTATAAATGTATTTATAATGCGTTATAATGACATTATAGCACTGTATAACCATAGTTATCAACACTCATCAATGATCATAATGCTTTATAGCAATAATCATAACACACTATAAAGCATTTTATCATCACTTATAAGGTCAGGTATTATAATACATTATAACTGTTGGCAACTCACTGACAATTCCCACATAGATAATGCATTATACATATATTTATTATATGCTTAGAAACATTTATAATGCGTTATAGAGATAGGCGTCAAATAAAGTGTTACCAATATATTTAACTTGGCAAAAATGGTACATGCTAAAGATCAGCACATTCACAACGATATCATTGTGAGCATGTTAGCACGCTAATATTTTGTCAAAGCCAAAGCCCAAGCTCTCTCAATGATGCGTTCATGTCACATGGGAGTTATCAGCATTACAAGATTGCAACTTGTAATAAGTGTTCACGTCACATAATTACAACTGGAAAAGCTCTGATCTATCTATCTATCTATCTATCTATCTATCTATCTATCTATCTATCT
>JBBMOC010000033.1:1391529-1541177 GCA_037975185.1 Centropyge bicolor | reverse complement strand
ATATATATATATATATATATACATATATATATATATATATATGTATTGTCCTGATCTTAGACAGTAAGATTAATCAAACACTGATCTGTGGAGACCCGCTGCTAAATCCTCCTATTCATTATACTGTAATTGCAAATGTGAAAAATCTACACAGTGTTGGTTTCACTTTGGTCAAAACACACTGATTTAAATGTATAATTCAGTCCTCTTTAGCCCTGTACGATGTATGCTTATACGCATCTTATACGGATTAAAGTCTTAATCTTGACTAATTGGTTCATATTGTATTTCACTTTCACTGCACTCAAAGCTCATAGAAATTCTTTGATACGCAGGATGAATTGATACTACACTCTAATAAAGCTCTATAAAAGCTGCCTTATTAGAGAGCTGTACCCTTGAATCATTTCACTTATTCTCTTCTTTTATCTGAAAAGTGGTTTTAGCTGTCAAGGCAGTGGATTGATTTTTCGATTCAATTAGGCTCCAGTCACCCTGTTCAAACCAAAAACTATTTGAGTGCCTCTCAATAAAAGAATACAGTTCTCATACATGCTTTCAATGAACAGCTTGATTGCAAGGAAAAAAGAGACTTTAAAAGGCAAACTTGCACTTCCACATGAGAGGGATTTTATGGGCATTTGTCTTAAGCAAGTAAGAGTCCTCCGGAAGGTCCTGTTTCGATTTTTTTTTTTATTAAGTGTTAATATTTCCTATTTTATGGTTTTCAAGATGAAGCTTTTTTTTTTGGAGTAAGACTAGCAAACCGCAATGTAAAAATACCCTATCACAATAAAAGTCCTGCATTCAAATCTTTTGTTAGTAAAATTATGTTAGTAGTAGTTATGTAGTGAAAGTGTCAAAGGTAAGAGTACATGTGTATAGTGGACCATTTTAGTCTTATGCTATTTTATATTATATTACTAATGCATTAATAAGTAAATGGCTTTTTAGGGTTGTAGCTGCTTGAGGTGGACAGAGTATTTTAAATACCGTTGGCTGGCTTACTGTATAACAAGTTTTCATGTTTTATAAGCTGATGATATGTTTTCTTAGCCTGGCTGTCAAATACATGTAGTATAAATGTAAGTAGAATACTTCCATCTGAGGTGTAGCATAAAATGGAAACACTCAAGACTGTACTTGCTTAGTGACATTCCATCACTGTGTAAAGTGTGAGCTCGCTTAATGGGTTATAATAACTGATTTCTTTATATATCATTGTGACTAAAAGGTTTAGTCCTCCGTTGGTTCTTTTGTTTTTAATTACAGACAGCAGTTTTACAAAGTGTTCCTGAGCCCAAGCAGTAATCTCCTTTCTACAATCACATACTTGACAAAGTGTTGAACCTCTCTCCATCCTTGCTTGTAAACAACTGAGCCTGAGCCTTTCATACCCAATCATGATACTATCACCTGTTACCAATGAACCTGTTTACCTGTGGAAGGATCCAGGTGTTTTTGGATCAGTCCACAGCTTTCACAGTCTGTTGTTGCTCCTGTCCCAACTGTTTTGAAATGTGTTGCTGCCATCAAATTCAGAATAAGCTTTTCAAAAATCAATGAAGGTAATCAGGTCAAACAGTAAATATATTGATTTTGTACTGTTTTCAATTGAGTATACGTCAAACATTCTGTTTTATTTATGTTTTATACAGCTTTTTTGGAATTGGGCATGTAGACTTTTTTCATTTCTTTCCTGATTACAGTTGTACTGTGATACATTGATATACTGCCTTTAAAACAGCCAATCACAATTATTCTAATGTCCTTCACACCCAAAAACACTCAAACATAAAACACATTCATCTACTGTATTTGTCATCAAATTCAAGAATTTGAGCTTCAAAATTAATTCTCAACCCTGGAAAAAAATAACCTTACATCAAAGTCTGTTTTCCCTCACATGATCTTCATTAGCTGATGGAGTTGTCATGATATTGTTTATTTTGAAATTTTAACTTTCTTTCAGGGCCACCGCCAAATATCCATTATGAAGCCGATATAAACCAATGAATGAATAAATGAGACGTATTTGGGGACTAAATCAAAGTAACTATTATTGTTGAGTTCATTCTCTTTGCAGCACTTCAGTTAGACCTTGTTGGTTAAAAAAACATGGGTTTCCATGGGAACTGATCATCATCCTACAGCCCAAAGTTGAGATGAGGTTCATTTATTGTCCCCTACGACCTACCTCTACACCAGCGTTCACCCAGACACTGCAATTCTTATGTTTGTTCTCTGCACTGTTTATGTCCTGTGATGCAGTGGCCTGAATTAAATTAGACATCAGCCGCCGTTCTGCAGCCAGCGGAGTTTAAGAAGCTGTAATGTGATAATTGGCAGACTGAAGGTTCACTGTCGTACAGACCTGAGTGAAACAAGAACATGATGGTTGCGCAAGAGAAGCTAAATGAGAGTTATGTTTTTCAACCCAAATCTAAATTAAACTGCTGCTTCCATCAGTGGCAATGTGGGATAATCATGTTATATACTAAGCCTAACACATATAGAGAATATACTGTAATTGAAATTAGATTAGTTCCAAAAATATATTTTCTTATGTCTTATTTAATAGTCAGTAACTTAGCAACTGTATATGCGTCAAAGTTCTTATAAGGTGATTTTCTTTGTCTGACTATTGGGAAATTGAATGTTAATGTTGATGCTGTTTTTATACCTATCACACAATGCACCTGAATAAATCACCAGACAATATAATGTGTATGCATATGTGTGTGTGCTCTTCAAAGCACTGTACACTGTCAGGAGCTGTTTGAGTCTTGTTTGATCTGTGAAGGAGGGCTGAAGCTGGTTATTAGTGCCGCAGTAATGAGCTATCGTTTTTCTTAGACCTGGTCTGGTCTCCGTCTCTCTCTTCCTCCATTTCTCCTTCACTCGCCCTTTTGAAATCCCTGTCTCTCCTACTGTGCATGTTTTACCTGGTAAAAGGCTGGATGGTATAAATGATATCTTGTCATCCTAATTACTTGCACCCTCTTTGATTTCAAGGGGCCATATTATGGCAGCTTTTGTTGTTAATGAGGCCTGTGCTGTATCACTCTGGGAAGAAATACAACCGGCACAGTTGATGTCACCTTGACATCTCATCATCTACTGAGCCAGATTCAATTAGACAGCTTGTCTTTCACTCTGGGTCCTACTAGAGAAGACGGTATTCATTGTGAATTACAATAAGCAGAGATGGTGTATACTGTATGTTTTACTTAACAATTGGTTGTTTACTTTAATTTCTTTGTCCAAAGCAATGTTCAAATGTAGTGCAGTCCAAGTCACAGTGGATCAAGGAGAAGCTGTCAAGAGCCATAACCCTCAGTTTCAGATTCCATGCAATAAGACATAAAATACATAAGAAATGAAAAGGAGAGAAAGTATGTTAGGTGAGTAAATACTGAGGGAATCCAGATAGGTGGGTGCCATGTTAGTGGCCATTGTTCGCCCTCCAGGCTAACGAGCTTGTTAACTCATTAGCTCAACCATTGACAGGACAATAAGTTCACACACCTTGTTTAAAATATATATTTGTACCATAGACTCCAGACTCATAACTGTCCAAAAAAATAATTTCTCTTTTGTAGAGCAGTTTATGCTTCAACGGAGGATGGGGACACCCTGCTAATAAGCTGTGACGGTGTCCTCCATTTTGGGCTCTTTGGCTCTCTGTTCCCTCAAAGTTTAGCACTGTCGAGATGGCTTGTTACTGGCCAATGCCACAGATTCAAGCATCAAACTTCACCAAATTAGAACTTGACACAAATGTTTGCACTGATCGCAGCAGTTTCAAAACATCATGTGAAATGCTGCTGTGACAAGGTGTTTAGAGAGAGTGAGCTGAAGGTGGCGCTGCTTCATCCATTCTGTGATACCATTGAAGAAGGCCAAGATCCACTTCTAGACAGTGGGATCATCTAGTGGGAAGGATAGGTAGAGCTGGGTGTCATCAGCATAGTAACAGTAGCAAAAAACATCAGCTGATAATCACACACAGAAAGGAGGCGTAAGCATCGATCTAAGAGGTACTTGTTGGCAGTAGTAGTAGGGTAATAACACCTACAGAACCCAAACCCTTGGTTGTACAGTTATTTTATTACATGCACCTGCAGAGCAGATCATAGCATCAACAGTTATAAAGACACTACGGAAGCTTTCAACAGCCTCAAACAGTCAACAACCATTATAAAGGCACACACATCAAGTCAAAAGTTACCTCACTATATAACTGACCCAGTACATAAAAATACAACAGCTGCACTGACTACTGCAATTACAGCACAAAAATATTACTATATGACATGTACTGTATTTTTCATTTCGGAGAGCAAAATACTGCACTACTGGCTCCAATGTGGCAATTCAGTCATTAAACATCATAACATAAACACTTATGTTCATGCAGAAGGATTTATGCAACTCAGCCTGAGTGAAATAAAGGAATAAATACCTGAGTAAAGCAACAGCTGTGATGGAGTAAGAGGAAAATCAACACGGAAAGATGCCACACACAGATTCAAGAAAAGCGTAAGAAAGAAAGGAAGGAAGAAAGAGAGTGGCTCCTACTGTATATTTAAGAAAAAGAAACGATCATTACCCACATTGATTAAACTGCAGTGAACAGATCTACATTTTCTGCAGACTTGAACCTTGGTTAGGCACTTGCGGTAAATGCGCTGTGAGCATGACAGAACTAGCTCTTTCTGCTCTCATTGCTAGAGTAGGACAGTTGATCGCTGCCTCAGGATTGGGTCGCACCAGCTGTGAGTAAATCCATTACTAAGTTTGTTGGTCTCTAATTATTAACTACTAGCTAGACTCAAACTAATGATTCATTACATTGGGTTGCACCAAAACCAAAACTTGGAATGAGAAATGTCTTAGTAACATTGATGAGCAAAGTCTTCAGAAGTAGGTAAATTGGCTACTGGAAACATCTTTAGCACCGATCAAACGTAACCAACGATGCAAACAGGACTATAGCATCATAAGCTGTAACATAACTTCTAACAACACTAAGAGTCTACAGCAAGTTCAGAGGACGGGAGCTGGCTTATCGGCCTGACGGGGAAGCAGATATTTGGTCAAATAAAGATGTTGCCCTCATGGTGGCACCAGAAGAAGAGTGCAAGGATCACCAAGGGATTCATCCTCTGGGAACCATGAATGTGTGTACTAGTTTTGTGCCAATAGTTGTTGAGATATTTCAGTCAGGATCAAAGTGAGACAGATGGACAGAGCCATTCTTAGAGCTATTTACCAATCGTGGCTATAACGTTTTATAGGCCTAACAGAGTCAATAAGTTAAACATCCGATCTTTTGTGACTATGTATGAGTACATGGAGAAATATGTGTTAGTAGTATTCATCCAATTTAGAACGAGTGAGCAACACATAATTACATCAACCTAGGTTTCATGTTATTAACATAATGCTTAGAATTTGAGGTGTATCTTTACTGTGACATATAATTAAAAAAAATTCATTCAGCCTGAACACATAATATACAACAAGCTACGCAACAATTATAAAAATATTAATTAACATGTAATCTCTATGCATGAACTAGTTTGTGTGGTGCGCCCACTTACTTACAACTGCTTACAACTTGGCTAATTTTGAATTTGCAAACAGATGGTGCAACTGTCTGTTTCGGTCTCTGAATGGAAAAACTAATGCATGATCCAAACCTTTACTGTCAGACAGGTATATTCAGAAAAAATAGAAACCATATGTATAATTAATTAATAAACAGTAAATAACATGCTAGCTGGATACACACTCATAGATTCCCACCAAAGTCACATTTTTTTTCAACAAATCTTAACATATATTTTGTATTTTCTTTAGCTTTTTGCATATTTTTATGTCTCTGCTATAATCAAACAGCAACAATGGCAAATATTACTGACACTGTGATGGGAACATGGCATTAGAAAAGACAGGCAGTGCTGTTAGCAGGTAGGCAGATGTGTCACATTTTTCAACAATGAAATCAATTCAGGAAAATGTTGTGAAGATGTAAAAACAGTATGTGTCAATCAGTGTAACAGTTTTGTATTAAGGCCTAAATGTATTTCCAAATGGACGCGTACATGGACAGCAGCTGATTCTGTTTATACCACTTTCTGGAGCCCGCTTAAAGGACATGTTGTGCCTGTGCATACACCCTACACAACGAAATTTACTTCATGCAGACCCCAGGAGATCCCAGTGGAGTCTAGCGCATTTGCAGACATGTAAAATATAATTTAAGCTTTACAAGTGTTTTGCGACATTCTCCCCATCACATCAATATGATGACAATAAGAGCTTGCGGATGTTGATGGTAAGTGATCCAGCATGCTACTAATTTAACACTGACGATCTTTCTTCTTCATGAAACTCAAATCTGTGGCATAACTCAGATTAGATCCCTTGCGAACAGGGATCCAGCTACAGTATATGGCACCAGCGAGGTAATAGCTTGCACATAGTGCATCTGAAGAGCCTGTGATATGTTTGGAGGAACAGCACACGAACAGAAGAAAACACACATAGTTCACCACTGCAACGGCAATTATCAGACTCCAGAGGACATACTGCTGAACAGAGAACAGTACAGCTTCAGTTAGCATAGTATCATATGGAAATGAGTGTCTTCAGTTGCCTATTTTCAGTCTTGGACGAGCAGGCCTCAGACACTGTTAGGGTTGTAACACAGCATGTTCAGTTGCAGGTTTTCATCCCAGTGTCTGAGGATGATGAAGAGCTGGTTGGCAGCAGCCTTGATGGAGGCTAAGTCTCGGCCTTCTGGGATGTCCTGTGCACTCAACCACATGCTGGCCTTGGCGGCGACCATTTCCCACTCTATGAAGTAACTGGCAGAGCTGTGTTCCAGCCAGGCAAGGGCCACAGCTGTGGCCCACACCATGCTCTCTGGATCCAGCATCCTCTTTAGTGCCCAACTGTGCGATGCTGTTTCCAAGCTCCCTGACCCAGAACCCCGTCCGCTGTCCACCTGGGAGTGTGGGGACAGCTGGGGATCAGCAGCGGTGGATGGACTGCTTAATGAAGAAGCACCGGCATCCACCAACCAGCCACTCCTGGACACATGTGAAGGGCTGTGGATCCCGAAACTGTGCTCTCCAGGTTGCTGACACGTCTCCGGCTCACATGGCGACCTGCGTCCGTCATCTGCACTCTCAGCACGGCGGCCGCCGGAGTGAGTCAGGTGGCCCAGGCTGGAGCGGTGGCTGTTGAAGGGGGACGTCCATTTTAACTTGTCCATGGGCACGTTAATGGCATCACAAAGAGCTGTGTCAAGGGGGAATGCACCACTAGCCGACTGCAACAACACCTGTGCAGAAGGAAATAGTCAACAGTTTGATGAGGTTGATAGAGGAGGGGGAGGGGGTAACATTTAGGTCCCTGACATTTGAAATTTTTTATGCATGACCAACAATAAAATACGAAGTGAGGGAGCAGCTGATCAACTGATTTGAACACATGCTGCTCCCCTGCCCGGCACTGGATATAACAAGAGTCTTCCATGGTTCATTACTTCCTCCTACAATCAGCAGCTGGACGTGAGATGCCTTGCAATTGGATACCTCTTAGGTCGTTGTTAAAGGAAGGGAAATCATTCTGGGGGCAGCTATTCTGATTTTTGACAGACATATTCTTTTCATTGAATTTGAAAAGTGATGAATAATACATGAATAAAGTGGTAAGCAGCCTAATTAGAGCCTCTTGCAAATTCCTGGTGGTTTCATGGAGGGGCCTTACAATATTACAGTAAATCTAGACACTTCTTTAGACCCACAGGCAAAGGTTTAATTTACAGAAGATCCTTTTATCACTGACAATTTCCATTGCTAGGCAAAAAAATTACAATATTATTCAAACTGTTTTAATCACCTTTGTTTTCCTTTGTTCATTTCTGTCAGAGAAAGTTCACACTATTCAGTGTAGTTCACTATTCAAAACTGTCACATCAAGAAGACTGTGTTAAGTTTGAGTCAGTCATGTTGTGTGTTTATGTTGTCTTGTGACTTTCTGTTTTATTTTGAAATCTAACTTTCCCTCTCGTTTCAGGTAACTTGCCCTTTCTCGTGTTTCCCGCCAGTGTGATTGTCTGCTAACTCGTGTATATAATGTCTGCGTCTCCCTTTGTCCTGTGCCAGTTTGTCTTGTCTTGTCTGTACAGTGAACCATGCTGTTCCATGCCAAGTTTCAGGTTATTTTGTTACTTTGTCTTGTTTCTGCCATTTTGCCTTTTTGCCTCTTTGGAGTGATTTTTGGTTCATACTTTGGTCAAGCCTTTGCTGCCTTATTAAGTTACCTCTCAAGAGTGATTTTCAGTTGCTACTTTGTTTCTTCATCTGTGTCTGTATTTTTCCTCGTAAGAGTGATTTTGTTTTACTACTTTGCATCAAAGATTTTTTTATTGCACTTCCTGCCTCTGTGTCGTGCGTTTGGGCTCAGTCCACAGACCAGCCTTGTCAACAACAGCTTACAACTGCTACTGCTCATTGCTCCCATTCACTCTAACTGGCTCGACAGGTTGTGACACATCCGTCTCTTAATAATACAGTTCAAATTAGTGTCCAACAAAAAACATGCAGGTCGACAGAACATTCACATGCACAGATCTGCTGCCCACCAGAGGAATGTAGTCTTTGTTCTCGTTGTCACTCTCTCCAATTGAATCACCGGACTTGCTGTGCGATCGACACATGAATCCTTTGGCAGCCCGAGTCAGGAGGCGAGTCCTGCTGAGGGCCAACCTGACAGAGGAGAGGGAGAAGCATATTTAAATCACAGTGTAGAGTATGTGAAGCACACACCACATTGAGATTTAATCTACTACTTTTATCAGGGTGGAGAAAGTAAAGAAAGAGTCAGCTTTCTCAAGCATTTTTTTACACAGCTACAGCTGAGTGCAACACTATGAATGCCTTCCAAGAGGCCAAGTTTGTCTGTAAATGGGTGCCATTATCTCCACACACTATGGTGTTTCACCCCTTTCTTTGAAAGCCGCCTGTTAAGTGCAGCCTCACAGAGCTCCGAGCATAGCTGTACACTCTTGGTTTTAAAAAGAGAACAAACTGACATTCATTGGTCATGACTGTCCTGATAAATTAACATCAAGACAGCATGCACTAAAAGTCTAAATCAGCTGACAGAAATGAATAAGGATAAAGATTCTCTGCATTGTAACATAGAAGTTAAAAACACTTATAATGCTGAAGCTCCTGTTCACTCAGTCTCCAAACACACACCTGGCGGAAAATAGGCTTTCCACCGACTTCTGTGATTGGTCAGAGGTCACAGACGGACTCCTTTGGAAGACTTGAAAGACAGAGAGAGAGAATTAGACATGAAGCTGTGGCATTTTCTGCCACTTTCCTATTTAGTTGTCAACATGAGTCTCACATAATAAAAAAGTAAAAAAACACCCACTGTGAGAACAGTGACAGCAGAAGACATACAGTGTATTCCCGCAGCTGTCTCTTCTCTGCAGGTGAAACACTTCTTGTCTGTGAGTGTGTGTTTGTGCCTTCAATAGGTGCTCATTGTGTTTTTGAAAAGGTCCAGACAGTCAATACAAGCCACAAAATTGTCTCCTCTTCTGTCATCACTTACAAGAAGGGCTACTAAAATATCAATAATCTCATGTTTCACATTTGGAACAATACAATAGTGTTGCCCTGAAAATAACAAGAGACTGCCAGATAGTTTATGTCAAAGCTCTTTGTGCAGGAAAATGGATGAGATAAAGCAAATTCACTGACTGGTTGATGTGTTGCACTTAGGGTACTTACCCTCTGTGAAGCTACATCTATCCCAGCCAGAGGAGGAGGGGGTGCTGCATGGAGAGACGCCATCCTCTGCATCTAATACAACCATCAAAGAGATAGGTTTTGTGAAAACCAAACTAGATATTTTAAAAAAAGGACAGTGTTATCAGGCAACTCTGATGCAACTCATCAGCCTCTGTGCCCACTGTGCACTGCTTTTTTAACTGGCAGAGGCAAGCAGATGTTCAAATGATGGGCTAGTCTGAGCTCACGCTGTTGCTATGCCACCACTGAAAAACCAATTTCAAATGTTGTGCCCTTTTACTGAAGTTGAAGTATTTTTAATGTAAAGCAGCACGCAGCTCAATATCTCATAGCTCCTGGTGCTGTTGATGCAAGACTGCAACCTTTCCATTTCCAATAAAGACAGATTTGAATCATTATAAATATATTAACATAAATCTTGAAAAATCTCATATGGCCTTCTCCCCAAAGAATGATTTTCCTTTTCCTGTATACTCACTACTTTCACTCTCAATATAAGATACTTTCTATCTTTCTCTATAGCTCATTTATTTATGTCTTGTTGGTTAGTGATCTAAAAATTAAAGCTTCTAAGATGGGATTGAAATGTGAGCTAAATATATAAAATGCAGCCTACTGTTGGGCACCAGGTTGTCTTCAACTTCCTCAGACATGCCGCCAGACTGAGAGCGACCCAGACCAATGGAGTAGCCTCTGTTCTTCCTGCTCCCTGAACGAGACCTGGAATGTGAGCCCCTCTTTGGACCTTCACCTGAAAAAAAAATTTAATTGTTAAATTGTTAAAAGTATCTCAAGCAAAAGCAGCAAATGTTCATATTTAAAAAACTTGAACCAAGGAATATTCACAATTTTTTTGCTTGATTAAATAACTTGAATTGATTACTGAAACTGTAATTGATTAGTTTTCTGATGATCAATAAATTAATTTATTGAATGATTAACAACTCTAAACATGCTAATTAGTAAGCTTAAGAGGTGGTGGTAGGTGGATTTTTTTCCCCTTTGTACAGACTTAGCTATTTCTCCCCATTTCCAGTCTTTATGCTAAGCTAACTGCTGCAACTGTCTGCTGGCTATAGCTTCAGATTTGAGCAATTTTCCCAAAATGTCAAGTTAATCTTTAATGAAAGAATAATTTTAATGACAAGATAGCAAACTGTAGCAGATACAAGGTAACTTTATAGACCATACTCTCTCATAACTACTAAACTACAAACAAAAGAAAAGTGTTTCAGGTTATGTTTGAGGACAATTTTCTGTTCATAAACATGGAGAGAACTAAACAATCAGTGCTACAAGGAAATCTTCACATTAATTCAATATGACTTACTGGGGTTTATGTATTCAATACACGTCTGCAAATACTCATTAGTGTCCAGGTCAATGGGGATAAACCCAGTGTATTTGCTCAGTATATTGCAAGACTTGCTGGTGTGAATCGCGTACAGCTGGTACTTCCTCCCAGAACCTGTGAATCATAATAAGCATACAATGATTGCATAACTTAATATTACATAACATTACAAACAACATTACACACTATTACATGTATTAAATGTACATAATTACATGAAACATACATACACATACATGTACATGGAAGTTTAAAGGAATAGTTTAAAGGAATAGTTTGACATTGATCAGATGAACTTAATTGTTTTCTTGCTGAGAATTAGGTGAGGATTGACACTCTCATGCCAAATATGAAGGTACAGCCAGTAGACATATAGCTTAGCTCAGAGGAAACAGCTAGCCTGTCCATTTGTTCAACCAGGCACATTTTGTTACTTTTCGAACTATTCCTTTAAAGTTGTATTTATATATCAGCATAAGAAATAAGCCGCTAATACACAGAATAGCTGGACATTGAATTGAAATTGTCTGTAATTATAATCTTAAAATTCTCAGTTTACTCAGCATCCCCAAATCTTTGACTTTCAGAACACTTAAATTCCGGTAGAGCTCACCATGCTCGATCTCGCACTCCTTATCTGCCATGTGCTCAAAGTCGTGGATGATGGAGCGTCCAGCCAGGTGGTGGAAGGTCTCGTTCCACAGCTCCTCGTGAACCTTTTCCTCACGTTCCCGGCCGTTCAGGAAGGGCTCGATATCAAAGACGACCTCCCACTTGACTGGTTTCCCACACAGCAGTCCAGACACCACGGCCTTGCAGTCACCTTTGTGCTGGTTGGCTGCACCCAGCTCCGAAGTTTGGGTCTCCTGTGGAGTTTCTGCTTGACATAACTGGTGTCCATAACCATCTGAAATATCACAGGAGCCAAGTTTAATTCCTGCATAAGCATTTTCATTTGTTACTCAGCGTGTATTCAAATCCATTCGAAGCTTGTTACCTGCTGATGCTCACTTGCAACTGGAATTGTGTCAAATTAATGAATCACCTATGTTTTCAAAGCTCTCTGTGAATGGACCTCAAATAATTGTTTTATAAAGCTCTAACACATTGCCTTCCTCATTCATCTCCAGATTGACTTTATGCTTTATTTCTAAATGCCTCAAATGAAGTGCCAGCCTTACTAGGCTTAGATTTAGGATGGGTATCATTTCAACCAATTTTTTAACTTGTCATACCAGACTGAATAAATCCACTGTGGTTAAATTACAGTAATGTGTGTTGATTGATTTGGTTTGGTTTTATGCTTAAATCATCATGCACATAACACGTTTGCAGAAATATTCACCACAAAAACAAACAAGTCATGGACATGCAGATATATTCAATAAATCAACCAATCCTGCATTTTCCAGTAAAACAGAACGGTTGTGCTTGTGATCTCACCACTATCTCCGATGCTGCCAACAGATGGGCTGTCAGTGGATGATCTGGAGCCATCTTCCCCAGCGGTGTTGCGAGCTGCAGGCGGCGCACCGACGGCGCTGAGCTGAGGGTTGTCCTGAGGCTGGGGATGGCAATGACGCTCAGGGTCGGCCTCCTGCTGTGGAAGTGGCTCCTGCTGAGGGAGCGACCTGTGACAGCTGGCAGGACGCCCTCTGGAAGATGTAGCGCACAGGCTTGCCAGCTGTGGCTGAAAACAAAAGAAAGTTGTTGTTTTTTTCTACTTTGGTGCAATCAGGTTTTAATAAGGCATGGAGTCTCATCTGCTAATTGTATTTCTGGGCATTTGAGTCACTCAAAATCAAAGTCATATGCAGATATTTGACAATGTATTTAAAAGGAATATCACATAAAATCATTATAACATACATGAATAAAAATGTGAAGTGGCGATTTTCTCATGTAATCTATAATAGTCTTTGATGGGTCTATAGAATGTCAGAAGAAGATGAAAATATTTAGTTTTGTGGTCAAGTATAGGTACACTATTATCATAGAAGTGTTGATATTGCCATTTAATTAGTTGTGGTATAATTTATTTTAAAATTCCGATACACTTACAGTATATTTTGTATTTTTTAAATATGTTGTTCCATTATTTTATATAATGCACACAATAATGGCTGCTGGGCAACAGAATATGGCTAAGAAAAGCTAAGTGTGACCCTCTGTAGGTATAGCAATAAAATATATATGTTCTCAAAATGCAATGAGCAATGTGCTTCTGGCATCCAATGTAGACAATTAAAACTGATGTTAGAGAGGAACCTCAAACAGCTTTTGTGTTCCATCATATTATCAGATGAGGTAATAAGTGTTTAAGTACACCATCACCACGACAAGATACTGAAAATGTGAACGAAAGCTTCCTTATTATAAGCAGCTGCTTCCCTCCTATGTATATACAGTGTAGTTTTCAGCAAGTATTTCACGCCATACAGTTACATAATGGTAACACTGTAATTTGGCTGTGATCTTAAATGTTACCAAAATGTTTAATGCTGAAAAAACAATTACTTATTAACTGATTATCAAAATAATTAATAAGTAATAAGTAGTTGACTAATCATTTTAGCTCTTGTTGCTGAGGTGAATGTGATTTCTGCAGTATGTAAAATTATTCAAATGAATGTAACAGAAGGAATGTTTATCCTGTTTTGATTTTCTCACCCCTCTTGAACAGGTTAAATTAATAGCTGAAATTATATTCAGTCATTTATGGGGCAATACACAAACAAATAAATGGAAAGTTACTATATTTACATTTAATTAAATATAGATTAATCATGGTATGAGCACAACAGAGAAAAGAGAACTTCTTCACAGCGCAGTGAATTCTTGTTTAGATGCCCCCTGAGGAATATTCAAAACTAATTACCGCTCATACATTTCGCCCCTCATTATTGAGGAGTGTGCATTAGTCCGTTCTTGATTATTATTATTAAGGGTTCAGATGACTGTTTAATTTGACAACATAGTCTGAATACAAATATGGGTCTTTCCATATTAAAGAAAATCTAAGATTAAAGAAAGTTCATGCTGGAAGCACTGGTTTGAGATCTGTTATTTATGTAATTACACACTGAATCAGAAATTACTACTGACCCATTTTTCAAGATAAACCACTGCAGGTCATCTAAAATCATGTGATAATTAGTCTTTACAGTGTGGGACCACACCTGGTAGTCGTTCCTCCACTGCGCCTCGTGCTCAGGGCTCATCTGGCCGATCAGCTCCTGGACTTTGGCTCTCCTCAGTGGGTTCTTAGGCACCACAGAGCTGGGATCACTGGAAGTGTAGACCTTCTTTGCTGGGTTGTAGTCTGTTATCTGGTTAGTACTGTATGCACGCCTTCTTGGAGATGTCTTAGAATCCAACCCTGATGGTTTGTTAAAAAAATAAAAATGGTCAACCCAAAGAATTAACAATCCAGGACACAGTCATAAAAAATACTGCTACTATTAAAATTACTAGTAATTTTTCTATATACACATATATTTTCAATGAAACTGTTGCTAAATTAACTCATAGTTTTCCATTTCTGTACTGCAATTCTTTGTCCATAGATACACTGATACCAATATATCTGCAATACACTAATATTTGCCCATATACCACCACCATGTCTGTACATCTGTGCAATACTCTTTTTACATGTCTGTATATTTATTCCAGATTCCATTTGCTCTGCAATACTTCATTTCGTTAAATTCAAGTGTAATATTTCAAATTTGATATTTAATATTTCAATTCTTCTATACTGGTCATATATTTCATATTTGTATTCTCATGTATATCTGTAAATAATCTTGTGTAAATTTGTGAAATCTGTAAATACTTTTTTTCAGCTTGTTTATATTGTTTTTCACTATTTAACTGTGCAAAGTAAATTTCCCCACAGAGGGACAAATAAAGGTTTATCTTATCTTATCACATTAATATCTACATTGTATCTGCTTGCTATTAACTACATTATCTGACTGCTTTGGCTTGATTAGTAGTTCCATCTGAATGCCATCAGAAATCCAGCCACCATCAATTTTTATCTAACTTTACCAGTCTCACAAACAGAGAGAGAGAGAGAGAGAAAGTAAACCTTATTTTCCCTGCAGGGAATTTTTCTTTGCACTGAGTGCTACAGTCTGTTGCTTCACATGAAAAATAGCTACCAATTATAAGAAACTATTCCACACCATTCTCTGATTTAGTCTTCCTGAACTGCTTTTGAATCCTACCGACATCTAAGCAAAGAGCAGAGCAGAGAGAGATATGTACATAGTGTCTGGTTCAATAAGTACAGTACTTTCTTTTGAATGCCATCAGTTCTCCAGGTACCATCAAAAAAGAACATTTAAGATGGTAGTCTAAGAAACTGCACATTCCTTCATGTGTGTACTGCAGGTTCTTACCCATGGCATCATGCTCTGTGTTGGCCGGGCTGCTGTCCGTCATGGAGTCTTGGTAGGAGTCAAAGAGAGCATCCCTGTAGGACCCCTGGCTGTCGACACCTGCCTTCAAGGGGTCCTCTTCTTGAGAGTGGTAAAACACCGAGCTGGCTGACTCAATAGAGCGCATCATGCTGTATCGCCTCCGCTTATCCTGATGAGGTTTTGAGTGGATGACACATGCAAGGATTCGAAGATTTGATTAAAAAGCTTATTCATAGTTAGCCTTGGCCCGGTCTATCTCCTTTGGAACACCTTTCAGAAACAACGGATATGTGATTTAAATGAAACAAATGATTTATCTAACTGAGCATCACAAACAAACAATAACACATGGTGTAATTTGAGGGTTCTATTCTGAAATAGACAGAAGATGCAAAGTCATCCTGCAGTCATTTGTGTCCTCTCAGCAGACGTCTTGTACTTACAGATTTGGGGTTGGAGTGATAGCGGGTGGTGTCACAAACCACACTGTAGCCAATCAGACTGTCCCCTGGAAACAGGAACGTGTTGCCCACAGGGGACAGCAGCACTTCTTTCGTCTCGGGAAAAAGCCATTCGATGGAAATGTCGCTGAGTACTGGAGACATGGTTTTCTTCAAGGATTTTATCATCTGTGGGGTTAGAAGACACCACAATACAGACAATTAAAGCAGTTTTAGATATAAAACAGAATTTAGAAAACACCACATAATACTTCTCCAGTGGCTCTAAGAAAAGCTGGCTGTTGTTAAGAGAGATACACAAGGCTGGAAATGAGTACCTTGGGCTGCAGCCTCTCTCCGTCGGCCAGAAACTCTGCTGTTCCTTTGGAAACTGTTGCCAATCCCTGCACCAGCCTCCTGCAAGCATTCTGTCCGATGCCGAATGGAAAACATCTGCACAAACACATTAGACACTGCAGCTCCATGGACAGATCAAGAGATACTGTGTGTGCATGATAACAGGATGTGCACACATTTCGCAGCAATCTAAAGAGGCGATCTGGAAGGACATAAACTATAAATAATCTAATTTGTCAACACAGATTTGGAATGAAAAAAGAGCAAATGATCTTTCACGGTGGAGAGCTCAAACAGGCCTGCTGCATCTCAGAGTTCTCCTGGGAGGCTGGCTAATGCTTCATTTTAACATTTTTATTCCATTTTTCATCAAGGGATGAGCTGGCTAATTTCATTGCACCAGCGTCATCCCTTTGCATTTTTAATGAGAGCAAACTGAAATGTCACCTGCGACATAGGTACAAAAAAAAAAAAAAAAAAAAAGGCGTGGATTTTGAGAACAGATATTCATGGTTGTTTGGACCCTGACTGGCTGCGCTGATTTGTAAACATGGAGCAATAATGACCCAGGAAGTGTCGATGAATTGGCCTAGCACTGTGAACCTAATGCAATCATCTGGGGGCATTCATCCATTAAAAGGTGGAAGACAAAAGTCAATTATTTCCAGAGTGACTCAGGAGAGGGATTCACAGTGTGAGACATTTTGTAAGCTGTAAACTGAAATGGTTTCCCTGTGTACTGCAGGCCTATTGTGCCACCGCCGCTCACTCTCAGTTGACAGCTTGTAGCCTTTGGGGAGCTTTTTTATTTCCTTACACTAGATGCAGCTTTAAAACAACGTTGCTCTTTTAATTTAAAATCAAGGCTGCACAAATCTGACAGTTTCTTTCATTCAGTGCATTCTTATTATAGCACCGTAACCAGGTGTTCCATTTAAGCCTCAGACAATCCCTGGATGTGATTTTATGTTATCCATGAGCTGTGCTTTCGCTATTTGCATAATGGGCATAAACAAATGATGAATTTATCATCATTTGCTTTCGCACAACATACAGTAGCTTCTCTGCCAGTGCTGTTACTACTGCTGCATGTAGTATTGCAATGTATTGCAATGCAGGTAGAATTCAAATTTACCAACAATTTTATTATTTTATTAGCATTTATTGTTATTTTGTAATGTGCGTAGAGGCCACAACAGACAACAAAGGTTCCTATTAAACAATGTAGACAATATCCTCAATGTAATTTTTTTTTTCTTCTTTTTTCTAACATTCAGTGTGGAGCTCACAGTGCATCAACAGTAACACTTGCCTGATGTAGCGTGCATGGCTGCGGACCAGCTCGATAACTTTGCCAGTGTTGCTGACGGCCCCGTCGGTGAGCAGGAAGAGCAGGCGTGGGTGTCCACTGAACATGGGCTGCCTCAGGATCCAGTTAAGCGGTGCCAGGATATTGGTCCCTCCCATGTCGGCTCTGATCTTCCTAACATACTCACAAGCCACAGCCAGGGCTTCCTAGTTGTGGAGATGAAGAGGAGAAAAGATTTTTTTGAGTAACAGTATCTATATTTAAAACAAATATTATACTCACAGAGCACAGAAAATGAATATCACATCTTTATCAAATTAATACATCATGCAGTAATGTATTACAGAAGTATTTTACCTCCTCGTAGTTCTGGCTGGTTGTGAATAGTGATTTGAATGTAGAGCCGAAGCCTATGATGTTAAAAAGGCAGCCTGGCACGAGGCTCTTAAGAATCACCACCATGGCATCCTGAGAGAGAGAGAAAAGTGAAAAACACCACACTTTATTAGACTGAAAAAGATTCTGCTTTCAATGTTTGGGTTTTAGAATAAATTTGATGATATTTGGGGTCCTATCTTTCAGTATGTCCAAATGTTTAAATTCCCTCATAGTGAGGGATTATAATGGTCTTAACTGTGACTAGCTACTTGATTTCTATATAGACACAAATGCTCCTCCATCACTGACTCACTATTCTCTGTTGAAATGCCCAATAATCACTGTTTAAAAAAATTAAAATAAAAAAAATAATAAAAAGGCAAATTTGAACTATTTGATGATTAGAATAAAACTATGTCTACTGATGTCTACTTGAATGGGAGGACGGAGCTCTCCACAGCTGTCATTGCTGCACAGGCAGATTTTCTCAAGGAGAAGAGTGAGTGAAGTGTGGCATAATGCAGTGTCATTTCATCCATCATTGCCTCTTCTACAGCAGAGGAGCAGTTACTAGAGAAATACCACTTAGCTCAGCCCTCACTCAGGTGAAAAGCACAGAGACCACAATGGTGTTTTAACAAAGAAAAAAATTCAATATGTAATGTTCCATTTTATAGAGATATTTGTACACGTATACTGCAGGATTTCTTGACAGATCAGTGGTAGCCAGACATTATATCACTATCCTGGCCTTAGGCCCAGACTCTGTAGTATCAGACACATTTAATAAAAACCTGAGTCTGAGTCACAAATGAACACCAGTCAGCATCACATCATCGGTGAGGGTCAGTGCACAATGGGCCAAACAACGTACAACCATATTCAAAAAATACCGGCTCTGTAGGTATTGAAGTAACCTCACACGAAGTCTGATAAGGAGTCAAAGGCTCGCCGTCTAAAACCTAGCAACTGGGAGACATTTGGTGAATAGTGAACGATTTCTCTGATCAATATCCGTGTGTACTTGCCCTTCACACAGCTGGCTAACCACATCTATAATCTCCAAAGACTGCAGAACCAGTGTGGCTGTGAGCCTAAAAGCAATTATACTGCGTCCAATGAAATATCATGTTTACCATGTGTTTTGATGCATTAACTTTCCATGTAATCTCTTTAAAAATATGGACATGTTGATTTCGTTGTTGTCGACTAAAACGTTTCAACATATTCAGTGTAATCTGCAACATCATTTAAAAAAATACATCTTTAAACTGATGATGTGTGATGTATTACAATTTATATGTAAATCAGTGTGGGCCTTAACATATGTTTCCATCTACTTCTTAGAAATACAACACGGCACACCACACTGAGATTAAAATACCTTCACGCGGTTGATGTTCACCCCACTCATGCTGCCGCTGCGGTCAATGAGGAAGATAAACTCGCCGTGAACCTTCCTCAGGTCTGAGCTGATAGACTTGAGGTCAGGACAAAAGTTCAGCATGACCACAGGGTTGTGGAGGATGTCCTTATGGAGTCGCCTGTGAATGATATCTACCTGTAAAGACAGAGGGATCAAAATCAAATGCATAAATTAGAGGGGATTTGGCACCATGAAACTGAATTTGTGCAGGCTTTAATTTAAAACTTAGAGAGGCCAAAAAAAAGGAGACAAGCACTAGACAGAGCACATCAATAATTACAGATGTGCAGGAAATTCCAGGCGAAATGTGGTAAGCCTTTGGATTGTTTCCATAGAAACACATTTTTATGGCTAAGTGCTCTCTCTCCTTTTCCTGTTTCGGTCTGCTGGTCACTTAACAACCGCATCATAGCAGAGATGTCAAAGGACACATACAGGACTCTCAAAAGTGAATAAATGAAGCAGATTGAAAAAATAAAAAATCCTCAACTGGTATAAACATTAATTTGTAATCTACAAGTCTGATTTCAAAAAAAGGAGGGACACTGTAAATAAATACAGAATGCAGTCATTTCCAATGGTTTTAAGAAGTGTTCCTGAGCCCATATAGTAATATCCTTCAAAATATAATAGTAATGTCATCTAATCAAGACAAATTGGTGAACCCCCCTCCATCCTTGCTTGTGAACAACTGAGCCTTTCCAGGATGCCCCTTTTATACCCAATCATGATCATGTGTTAACAATTAACCTGTTTACCTGTGGAATGATCCAAACAGGTGTTTTTGGAGCATTTTTTCTAATTTACCCACAGGAAGAGTGCTATATCTACATTTTTGCAGAAGTTGTATGGTCATGATAATTTCTGGGGAAATGATAATAATGAAGGCATTACAACTAGAATTGCTCTTTGCCTTTGTAAGGCAAGAGTAGAAAATGCACTCTTTTAAATAAATGGACATACAGAGGGCGAACACAGTATCAGATACACCTGCAAAAGCTGATACAATCCAGTTCAATAAAACTGCAGAAATACCACCTTTGTGTACATCATAATGTTCAGTATTTGTTGAGACTGTGTCAGACAGGAGTTGAGTCAGCCCTCTAGTAATTGTGCGGTATCATAGTATTGGATTTCATTATATTGTTAGATATCACAAAACAGTGATAATCTCTGCAGCTTCACAAAAATAGTATTTGTTGCAGGGCATCTGTTCACTTCAGGGACATGGTGCTGATGTGGATGTCACACTCACTTTCCTCTCATTGCTGGAGTCCTTCTTCGTGGCCTTAATGAAATCACTCCGACCATGAAGATACTCATCATACTCTTCCTGTGTCATGTCTCCATTCTCGATGAGTACATGTGGCAGATGAGGCTCTAAAGTGACACAGTAGGCCAGGACATAGACATGACTATAAATATTACAGACAGATTATAAAACAGATGGACAATGCCTGAAATTGACACTGAGTAGCAGCACAGTGTGAGGGAGTGTGGTACTCTGTAGAGCGGAATTATCCCTATATTGATGGGAGAATCAAGAGGTGACTGCAAATAAAGATGCTGCACCACAGCTGGGTCTCAAGACAACAAAATTAGCTCAGAGGATTGAGTGAATCCTGGGGATTTGAGCTGTTATTTCTCTTGTGTGAGGTATCTTGCAGGTCTTGAAAAGCATTGATTTCAGTTTTCTCATTAAAAAAGCCTTAGATTAAAAGGCTTACATTTTATTCACCTTCATCCTAAATCATTTTCTAGACTAACATTATTATAAAATGTAAATATATGATTTGAGCAATAACTGGCTGGAAAATCACAGTACTAATGTTTCAGACCTCTGAACTTATGTAAAATCCATATGTGGACCTTAAATGATTTAAATTAATTTTTAATTGGTGCATCCATTCATCCATCCATTTTCTGCTGCTTTTCCAGGTTCAGGTCATGTGTTACATGTCATGTGTAATGATTAATTAATGATATTATTAGTATTCACTGTTGCGTGTAATAAATGTCAATAAACTAAATGAATAACTTTAGGATTCATCATCCCTACTGGTACACATTAATAACTTTCATACAATAGCATTTTATATCATATTAAAAAGTGTTAAAAGTGTCTTTAAATGTCTAAATTTAATTTGGTACCTTAACCTGGCACAAACCCTGTAGTAAGTAAATGGCACACATCCTGTGTTTTTGGCCATTAAGCAGCCAAGCTGATGTGTGATAATACACATGCATGCCTATAATGCAGCTCAGTTTCCTCCATCTCTTTTCCATCTTTCTGCACGAGCTGAGCATCCATGTCGTGATTAAAACTGCAGCACCAGTCTGAGCGGAGTTAAATTGCCCAGCTCTGGCAGCAGGTTTGTTTGTGAACAAACCTTCATAAGAAGACTACTGGATCAGCAAGGCCGTGGCTCATTCCTGCCTCTGGGAGACAAGTGGCCCACACATACTATAGGTCAAGACGACAGCGGGAGAGAGACGAGAGCACAGGAAAAAAAAAACTGACGCAGCACACCCACACAATGGAGTCTGATTCCACTGGTATGTCATACATTAACAACAGGACCATTTTTCCTGATGAGGCACTCACACACACAAAGTGGAGCAGTGAATCACCTCGCACCTGATCTGATTCAAGCTTAACAAAAAAGTCTGTAAAAGACTCCTGACAGAGCTGAAATAAACAATTTCAAAATATTGTACTTGAGAGGGTGAGGAAAGACCAAATGGAGGACTGTGCTGTGAGTGAGTGTGAAGCTGTGGACCTACCGCTGGGGTAGATGAGGATTTTGACAGGACAGTCATAGGTGTACTTGTCAGCCAGAGTGATGACAACGCTGGTGGCAGAACGGGCCAGAGGGTCTGCATCCGCTCGGATAGCATGAGACGGGCTCTCTACACCTACGCAGAGCAACAACCACAGATCAAATAATCAGTGGCTTCATTAACAGTAAAAACAATGAAGCAGGTTCCACTGAAATGACTCACATTTATAACAGCACAAATTTCTTAGGGATTTAAAAAGCATTATAACTTATGTAATGATGCCTTCAAGCTGTTGCCATTAGAGAAAACCTGAATAATAATCAACCAGGAATTATGAATTATAATTCCATGATGTGTAAATCACAAAGTTTACAGTCCAGTTTAAAGGAATAGTTCAGCATTTTGAAAAGTGTATTTATTAAATATATGCTATCTTTTTAAGAGCTTGATGAGACGATCAAAACCACTCTCATATCAGTAGGATAAATATGAAGCTACTCAGTTTAGCTTGGCATAAAGACTGGGAGCAGGGGGAAACAGCTAGACAATGGTGATGTCAAGATTCGAGGTAGGCTAGCTGTTTCTACCTGTTCCTTGTCTTTATGCTAAGCTAAGCTAACTGTTGCCTAGCTGTAGCTTCATATCAAGAAAATGTAATGAAATATGGGAAAGTTTTCATCTTGAGAATCTTCTAATCTAACCCACAGTAATAAAGTAATTAAGTGTATTTCCCAAAAAGTTAAAGTATTCCTATAGAGGGATCATTTTAACGTGTAAAAGGTGAGATGATAACTACTTTGGGCAAATTAGTGTATTTCCCAAAATGAATCATTCTTTTAGTTTAGTCCTGCACCTCTATTGTTCCCAGTACTCAACTATAAAGCAATGTGTGGCACAGCAAACACACACAAAGAGGAACACTGCTCTTTTCCTTTTCTGCACTTCAATGCGGGATGTGTCACATTTACAACTTCCTATTGCAGACGTGAAAGCTTTCAGGGAGCTCTGAAAGGCAGTGCTTGATAACAGGATATCTCAAGTGATCAGGCCTGTTATCAGTACTGTTGTCAGTACTACTCCTAAATAGCTCATGGATGCTATTCCACAGTTGACAAGTGGATTTGCCCTGAAAGAATATATCTATCAAGTATATCACTTATATTGGTTAATTCTCTGACCAGCGAGGAGATAGGGAGCCCGTATCTCTAGCTGGAAGTTAAACTCGTAGTCCATTGAGTTGATGGCCTCCTCCTCCAGCAGTGAAGCCAACCACAGCTGAGGGGGGTTGGGAGGTTGATCATGAGGACTTGAGGCACAAGTATGTCTATCCCGCCTAAAAATAGCAGAGAATCCATAAAAACATATATTAGGGGCCTAAAAATCCAGTTAACAGTGTCAAATCCAATCCAAATTTTTGACAAAATTGTGTAATATCAAAAAGACAGTGTATGTATTTTCTTACGTCCTGGAGAAGTTAGGTGATAGTCCCTGCTCCTCATTGATGGTTCGCTGTACCCGAGGTGTACACACCGGAGGGGATGAGACCCTGATGCCTCCGTTGGGCAGGGTGGACAGCTCAGAGGAGGTACTGACCAGAACATGGACCGTCTCCATAGGAGGGATGATCCCAAGGTTAACCACTAACACGGTCCTCTCCAAATCCTCATCCATCACTATGTGTCCTGTAATGCCAGACAAGATTAGTAAACAACCACATTTTTTAAATGTACCTTAACTAATATGACTCTTAAGGTATCCAAGCTAATGTAAAGCTATGTGATCTTTGATGCCTCAAACATCTGTTGGTTTCAATCTTCAGTAGACTGTAGATTCTGTAGACTAATTTAAGCACCTTTTTTGATTCCATCCTTCATCAATTTCTAAAATAACAGAATTGACTAGAGCATCTTTAACCTCACCACTGCCACTCTGGGGGGCTCCATTAGATGTGTTGCAGCAGTCCAGGTAACAGTCATCAATTTTTGCCTTGTCTTTGATTTGCAGTGTTGTAATTTGACTGGATATCATCGATTCGAAGCCCACAACAATGGAATTCTCCTCCAGTGGATAAATGAAGATCCCTAACAGGCAGTAGGAGAGAAAATAACAGAAAAAGGAGCATGGACCAGAGGCAACAAACAAGCCATTACACATTTTCAGTCAATAAAACTGAATTTTACATCACTGTGTTTCAGAGCATGAGGTGGGTTTGAATTAGTTGAAAGTGGATGGCGGTCACATGGGTTTAGCTGATGTAAACAAATCAGTCTACTCAACAGGTTCAGACTCACCCTCAATTGCATGATCCTCCATGTTTTCATAGGTCATGGAGGCCGTCATGGCCAGAGTGTAACCCCTGACACAGGAAGTGATGTCAGAGACACTGAGGGGCAGAGCGGTCCGGTTCTCCTTGTTGATGAGTCCAGGCATGATGGTGCTGGTTTAGGATTCTTTAGGATTCATCAGATAATTACACTTGTCAGAAAGAAAAGCTGTCACCAGCATAATGCTCAATATTACATAAATAACAACACATATACACACACACAGAGTACTGTGCAAAAGATGTGAAAAAATGCTGTAAACTGAGAATGCTTTCAAAAATTGAAGTATTAATAGTTTATTTTCATCAATTAAAATGCAGTGAATGAACAGAAGAGAAATCTAAATCAAATCAATATTTGGTGTGACCACCCTTCAAAACAGCATCAATTCCTCTAGGTACACTTGCACAGTTTTTGAAGGAACTTGGCTGGTAGGTTGTTCCAAACATCTTGGAGAATAAGCCACAAATTTTCTGTGGATGTAGGCTTCCTTAAATCCTTCTGTCTCTTCATGTTATCCCAGACAGACTCTGTGATGTTGAGATCAGGGTTCTGTGGGAACCATACCATCACTTCCAGGACTTTGTGTTTATCTTTACATTGAAGACAGTTCTTATGGCATTGGCTATAGGTTTGGGGTTGTTGCCCTGCTGCAGAATGAATTCAAGGCCAATCTTACGCCTCCCTGATGGTATTACATGATGGTTAAGTATCTGCCTGTATTTCTCAACATTAAGGACACCATTAATCCTGACCAAATCCCCAACTCCATTTGCAGAAATGCAGACCGAAATGAAATTTTGACTCATCAGTCCAGAGCACCTGCTGCCATTTTCTGGCCCCAGTTCCTATGTTTTCGTTCATAGTTGAGTTGCTTGGCCTTGTTTCCATGTTGGAGATTTGGCTTTTTGGCTGCAACTCTTCCATGAAGACCACTTCTGGCCAGACTTCTCCGGACAGTAGATGGGTGTACCTGGGTCTCACTGGTATCTGCCAGTTCTGAGCTGATGGCACTGCTGGACATCTTCCAATTTCGAAAGGAAATAAGCTTGATGTGTTTTCCATCTGCTGCACAAAGTTTCCTTGGCCGACCACTGCATCTAAGATCCCAATGCAGTATAACTACCTTGTGTCTTGTCTCGCCATGGTGTATGACCTGTGACATGAAACTGTCTTCCACAACCTCACCGCGGTAGTTCCTCATCCAGTGTTAAGCCTCCTACACAGCTATTTGTGTTTAAGTTAATAACTGTGTTTTAACCTACATGTGAAATTGATTATTATTAGCGCCTGTCTAGTATAATTGGTTGATCATACACCTGACTATAATCCCACAAAATCCCTGACTTTGTGAAAGGGTTACTATAAGAATTGATGCTGGTTTGAAAGCAAAAGGTAATAACAAATTAAAAAAAAAAAATTAATTGGTTTACAGCTTTTTTTTGCACAGTACTGTACATATATGAATACACCATGTAAAATAGGTAATTGAAACAATTTGAGAAATATTTGGAGAAATTATTAACACTCAACTTATAAAATGTTCTTTCATATTTTTCTATTCTGTTCTGTTTTCAAAGTCTATTAGTATATGTATATATGTATATTTTATTTCATTTTGGATATACTCTTATTCACTATTTAGCCAGTTGTAGCTAGCTTTTGTTAGCCAGAGCAACCACAATGCCAAAGAACAATAATAATAATAAACTCAAAATTAGAAGAAGTCAGTTTTTCTAAATCAACCAACTAGCTCATGCTGTAAATAAACACGGGGAAAAAATGGACAGAAAACATTTAACAAAGCTGCTCATTCCACCTACCATGTTGGCTAATTAGCAAGGCTGGATTGCTAGTCAACTTGCATGGAAGTGAAGCGCCTGTGTTAGCATTGTTAGCTACTGTTAGGTCTTTTAGACTACAACTTTTAGAACCAAAACACAGCCGAGGAAACTTGAATTAACAAGATAATATTACCTGCTACTGTCAGCCACTGGTTCTTCATTTTGATGTCGAGGAAATAACCACATTCACAATGTCATGTAGTTAGCATGTGGAGCCTAGCTTTACCAAATAATTAAAAGGTGCATTAAGTTCTGCTTCTGTGTCTTTACAGCAGAAGCTAAATAGTTTAATGAATAAGAATTAATTTTAGGCTTGTTGCTCCAGCTAACAGGTTCTACATGGTTAAATGGGATTACAGTTGTTGGCCTTGTTTGCTTAATGACATGATCAACATCACTACCATGAATTATGCTACTACAAAATTAAGAGAGTTTTGAAATAAAATATATTGATATTAAATGAACATGAGTCCTTATAAAATCAGAACATTTCATAATAATAATTTCTGAAAGTATCACAAACAATTGTTTCCATTACATATGTTACACAATTTATTCATATGATTACATGTTCCATAATTGTAAACACCTTGGGGCTTAATAACAGCATAAAGCCTTTCTTTATCCTCCTTTTCACTGCTTTTGTTAACCAGCAATAACATTAGACACATAGCAAGGTCTGATTACAGACTCCAAACTGGAAGAAAGCAGCTTCCTGGATGTCAGTTCAGTGCAGCCAGTTTTATAGATTCTGCAACCTTGATAATCTTCATCGATATGATGTGAAGCCAAGGAGCCATGGGATGGTGACTTAGGTACATTGAGCACTGGAGATAAAGGTTGCAGCAATAAAACACATTTACAGGGGGATTCATCATTAGACCAACAATATAGCAAAAGAGAACAAAAACAGCATTCAGTGCCATGTGATGTGAAAAACAGAAACTACATAAGATAAATGCTCAGGGAGGAATGCAGTGTTGTTAATTATGTGAGTTATACAATAAAATGATCCCCTGCTTCAGGCTGTGTTTCACCGTGAATGTCGTCTCCTCCACCAGAAATCTTGCTTATGTGCTGTCAAGGGTCTGAGTCTGCTGCACGACCAGAGCTCCAGCACAGGCTTGATAGGAAGTGTTATGACGAAAGCAATTTCCATAGAGACAGCTCTGCTCGCTCGCTCGCAGACTGGCCAGTAGAATCTCTCAAGTGTGCCTTTATTTTTGATCCTGTGACCGATTGCAACTAAAACACCAGGTGATCTCTTTCCTTCACACAAACCCCAAAATAATATTGATATAAAGAATTCATGTTCAGCTGGTCTCCACAGATATAACTCACACACTCTCTGGCTACATGAGAAGTCCCTCAGAATCAATAACAAATTCAATCAGTCTTTCTAAAAGTCAAACCAGTTTTTTAGGCACCATGCGGTTATTTATGGCGAGGAAAAGGTCATACAGATGTAATTATAGACTATTTAGTTGTCTGTCTCAACAGTGCCATCATGTGTCCAGTCAGCCTCAGATTGAAAAGCAAATAGAAATACATCCCTCTATAGAGAAAATCTTCTTATACAGGTGGACAAAAGAAAGACTTAGTGAAAGAAAATTTAAGCACAACTGGACTGTTAACTAATAATCACAAAGCTTGCAAAATACAAGATAAGATACAGATGCTTGAACATCAATATTTAATTAAAAATTATTGTGAAATTGAACAACTATCTCATGCAAAGATTCAGAATAAAAATAAGTTAACATCATTCAATAAACTATATTTCCATGAGCTGCACGCCGGGTTTTTTCACCATGCTTTTCTTTTTCTTTACTGTCTTTCAGTTTACAGTAATTACTGTTGAAAGTGTCAGTCCCAGGATGCTCCTCTCCTGGTTGACTCAGTCACATGAATCACCCGGCTTCCCTCCAGGGTTTGTTAAAACACCAGCAAACCATCAACTCTCAACATTGTCTATCAGCCCTGCAACACTCCTCTGCACTCATTAGTGTCAAAACAGTGAGTAGATGCTGTTGAAACCACCTGTTGGGATGCAGTGTCTGAATATCTGTTAACAGCGGAAAATCAAGATGCATCTCGGGTAGTTTCAATCATCTGACTGCTCGACCTTTTCTGCCTTCAAACAAATGACAGGGATGTTTAATTTATGCATCATCAAAAAGACACGCTGCGGCATTGAAATCCACCTGATATGATCATACTCTTTATCTTACCTTTCATTTGTGTCAGCTGGATATGCAGCGAGGATCTCTCTCTGTCAGAAGTCCACTTATCATGAAAGATTTCCTCCTCCTCCTCTCCGACCTCTCTCAGCTCCCCCTTTTTTTTTGTTCTGTCTCTGTGGCGGAGAGGGAATAGGAGTGCTGCCACAGGTGGCTGAAGCTACATTTGCAGCGGACACATCGTTAGTAGGATGCACAATGCAAAGAAAGGGATGGAAGGAAGGAGGGAATGGAGGTAGGGGCTGCTGCAGCAGTTCAAGCAGGCACAGCAACATGTGGTTGCAAAAACTGTTTCATTTATTCTCCTCCCCCTCTTCCTCCTCATCCTCCCTGTGGATGCTGGAGTTGGAGGGCTTTGAGAGAGAGAGGGTCCAGTCCTTCCAATAAACATCCCCCTTCCCATCATATGCACATTGAAAGCATCAGCACCTCTCATATCACCTATAGTCTCTGCCTCTTGCTCCCTTGTGATTGGAAAGCTCTTAATACTTTACATCCAATGAGGGATTTGCCTGTCTCTGTGTTTTGCAATCACTCTGTTTGATCCTTATGTGTCTTTGTGAGGTTGCCATGACAATTGATATGTGTTTAATAAGTAATTATGCTCGTCGTGAAAATGTAGATTGTGTGTGTGCGTGTGCTTGTGTGCATTTGTGCATGCGTGCGCGGCTGTGTTTGAGATGTTGAGAAACAGAGACAGCGAGGAGGATGGAGGGAGGGGGGGAGGCGGGTGGACAGAGTTTTATTGGCTGCAGGTTGATTCAATTTGGAGGCGGATGTTGAGTTTGTGCCAATCCCCCCCACACACACACACACACTCACACACTGTCTCTCACACACAGACACAGACACCACCTACATTTTAATGATTTGTGCAAAAATACTTAATAAACACATATGAATTGTGATGGTAACCTCTCAAGGAAACAATATGGATCAAGCCGAGTGATTGCAAAACACAGAGACAGCCAAACACCCACATTGGATTTAAAGTATTAAGAGATTTCCAATCACAAAGGAGGAAGAGGGAGAGATTATAGGTGATATGAGGGGGGCATGTAGTGTTCCCCACACACCCGTCTGTTCCTCCCAGCCTTTCTTTCACTCTCCTGGTGTCACAGTATATGTCATTTACTCTGATCCCCAGCTATTAAAAAAGATACCTGAATGGCTCCTTCGTTGTCATCGATGTCAGGGAGGGCTGGAGTGAGTGGGTGGTGCTGATGCTTTGAATGCGCATATGATGGGAAGGGGGATGTTTATTGGAAGGACTGGACCCTCTCTCTCTCTCTCTCCAACTCCAGCATCCACAGGGAGGATGAGGAGGAAGAGGGGGAGGAGAATAAATGAAACAGTTTTTGCAACCACATGTTGCTGTGCCTGCTTGAACTGCTGCAGCAGCCCCTACCTTCCTTCCCTCCTTCCTTCCATTCATTTCTTTTCTACAAAAAAGGGGAAGCTGAGAGAGGTCGGAGAGGCTGCATATCCAGCTGACACAAATGAAAGGTAAGATAAAGAGTATGATCATATCAGGTGGATTTCAATGCCGCAGCGTGTCGTTTTGATGATGCATAAATTAAACATCCCTGTCATTTGTTTGATGGCAGAAAAAGTCGAGCAGTCAGATGATTGAAACTACCCGAGATGCATCTTGATTTTCCGCTGTTAACAGATATTCAGACACTGCGTCCCAACAGGTGGTTTCAACAACATCTGTTCACTGTTTTGACACTAATGAGTGCAGAGGAGTGTTGCAGGGCTGATAGACAATGTTGAGAGTTGACACTTTTAACACTAATTGCAAAATTAGTTCTGGATGGATGAGAGCCATGTGTTTATGATGAAAGCTCAAAGTACCACAATCAGGGAAGAAAATCAAGCATCTGTCCAATAACAGGATGAATGCTGTGGCAGTTTAAAAATTTCAAGTCACCTGCCAACAGATAAGATTTTCTTCTATTGATATTGAATATTATTTTATTATAAAATCAAATCTTAAGAACAGTCAGACAATAAGTTGATGTTACATTCCAGATTTCACTGTCAGTACGAGTAACTCAGGGTAATTCTAAAGGTCAAAGTTGACAACAGGTAACACTTGTTCCACATCAATACCTGTAATTGAAAGAACCACAAATGGGTTTCAGATAGACCTGGGTAATTGTTTCTATTTCCATGTCATTCAATCGTGGTTACTTGAGATCACTGATAGAAGATCCAATCGTTGGGAGGCAGCTGGAGTAGGAGGTAATGTCAGCACACGACTCAAATGTGAGCATGAACGAAGAAAATACACATCTTGTATTTGGGGACATTAATGCCAAAGGTGAGCCTAAGCATGTTACACAGTCTGTGTGCAAGATATTATAATTCAATAATTCAGCAGCGTCTCCTCTATTCAAATACTAAAAGCCTGTGTGTCTGTGCTACAGTATCATATCATCATGTCAAGTTTAGCATTGTCTTTAATATCATGATATGCACATGTCCATAATATTAATCAATCTCATGGAGTGCAGAACAGAAGAAGCTTTGGTGAGCAGGCATATGGAGAATGGAGGTGTAGGGTGTCAGATCCATGGAAAAGAGGCACAAGCTGGTTCATAATTAAGGATTTAAAATTCACTTGTCACTTGTGCTCATTAATGGGGCTCAGTGGGCCAACTTGCTGCTGCACCAGAAACATTGCTAAATGCAAAGTTGGGTGCAGATTCTAGAGATTATATTTTTCATAACAACTTAGCTCTGACAGTACGTTAGTTAAAATTGGCTTAATATTGGCATAGGAAAAAACAGTCATTGATCATTCCATCAATCATCGATGTATAAGCCAATTGCCATAAGCCTAGTTTGAGATATTTACACTCACCTCCCAACATCTTGTCAATCTTAGTCTCCTCAACTCTGGAGCACACATTTGTGGATATAACACTGTAATGACATACAGCAGGAAAGAGCAACTAATTCTTACATCTCAGAAGTTTGAACCTGCAAATACTTGATATTTATCTTTGATAAATGACTTGGTCATTAATTAGTTGATTTTCTGTCCACTGCCAAATTGATTAATTGATTACATGTGTCACTTTACTTCATCATTTCAAATGAGTTAAAGTTAGTAAAAGCCATATTGGAGGCCCTGGTAGCACACAAGCCAGTAGCATATTAAGTTAGCCTGCTAACGAGCGATGATGCGAGAGTTTTGATGCAACTTTATATACAATAAAGACAAATAAACATTTGCCTCTAAGCCTCCAGCTGCGCTTAAAATAATACTCAAATGAATAAAAAAAAATATTGATAAAGTAATCAGTGGTTACAGCCCCACTGTGAAAAAGAGTTTTTTTTCTTTTTAACCAGTCACCACCACTTGAATAAACACACTTTTTGAGATGAGATTAATGTCATATCATTAAAGACATTCTAAGGAGGTATTCTGAGGAGGGTTGGACCCTTCATTTACATGTTTGGTTTCTTTAAATGATCAGCTGAGAACCACACAATGCACCCTTTTTATCTTTAAATTTTACGCCTCAGTTAAATTCTTATTGAATAAAAAAGCATCAAATTTAATATCTCAAATGTTAATGTTTGTTTAATCTGTTTTTGTGAATCATATTTTTTGAAATTTTTCTCTCATGTTAAAGATGCTAATGGTGACAAAGAAAATCGATTGGGGACGCTAATGCTCATTACATGACAAAATGACAACAGGCAGACAAATTAAATTGAACTTCAAAATACTTTAGTTCATGCCATACAGATTAATACACATAAAAATTACAACAGGAAACTAAATAACCCAACACATCAGGTGATATTTATGAAATACTAAACACATTTAAAAAAAGGAAATTATGTGTTAAAAAACTAACATGCAATATTATTGCTGTATCTTCAATATAAAAACAACTAGATAAATAATAAGTAAGTAAGTAAGTATCTTGTTTTAGTGATAAAAAAAAATAAACAAACGGACATAAAGAAGATCATGAAACAATCAGGAAAATATTTTTCAGCCATCATCATAAATTAATACTAACTTTTAAACGCTGAAAACGCTACAAATACAGGTTTCCTAAAAATGTCTTAAACTCTCACATCAAAATATGCTACATGAATATTTTTATATTAGCTGACAAGTAACCCACACGTCCTATTTTTTCCAGTTTTTCGCTACTTTATTTGGTTAAAGGTGTGAAAGTTTGCTGTTTCCGGGTCGCGTGAAGGCATCACCAGCGGTTCGGTCAGGTCAGGCAACGGCTCGATATTCACGCTGACATCCAACTTTTTCATTAAAGTCCCGTTTTTTCTCGAAAGAAAAACGCACAGTTAGCGCATGTTTGAAAATGTCCGAATGCTCGTGGGCGGTTGCGGTCGATGTTCAAGAAGCTACACCTTCATCCATACAGGTGAGTTTAAAAGATGACTGACGGCTCCGAAAGTTGCATCAAAACTCTCGCATCATCGACCGTTAGCAGGTTAGCTTAATGTGCTACTAGCTTGTGTGCTATCAGTGCCTCCAATATGGCTTTTACTAACTGGGACGCGCAGGCTGGTAATAATGTGATAAACTGTGTTTTCTCTGACCAGTTTGGCTCGTCAAAGAAAGGGGATCGAGTTCGAGGTCAATGTAACATGAGAGGCGACATCAACGGTAAATAACTGTTTTATCTCATTAACATGTCGGTTACTTATCTAGTTGTTGTATTTAATGGACCTTTTAATTGTTTCCACCTGCTTAGGCAACTTAATGCCGGAGCTGAGTGAAAGTGGGGGCTGGAGAGCGGACGCTGATCAGGTGGACCGGGCTGAAGAGTCCCTACTGAACAAGCTGATCAGCAGGTCTCTGGTCCAGAACAGAAACCAGGTGGAGGTCCTGCAGAGGGACCCCACCTCTCCTCTGTACTCTGTGAAGTCCTTTGAGGAGCTGAGACTGTGAGTTTGACAGTGATTAGAATCTCAAACAGAAAAGCAAATGTGTATTTTTTGTTAAACAGTTATTCTTGTGATTTGATGATCAATAGGAAACCTGAGCTGCTGAGGGGGGTTTACAGCATGGGTTTCAACCGACCATCCAGAATCCAGGAGAATGCTTTACCAATGATGTTGGCACAGCCGTACGTTTGTTTTGACTCATTTGAAGTCATGCTGACACATGTAATCAATCCGTCCATTAGTCTGTGGACAGAAAATGAATCAATGAATTGATAACCAAGTCATTTATCAAAGATAAATACCAAGTATTTGCAGGTTCAAACTTCTGAGATGTAAGTATTAAATGTCAACAATTTTCTTAATCAAGCAGTTGTTTCTGTTGTTTATCAAGGAAAACGATCAAATCTTTTTTTTTGTTCAAGCCTCTCAAATGTGAGGATTTCCTGCTCTTATTTCTCTAATAACACTGTAAACTTAATATCTCTGCATTTTGGACTATCGGCATCAGGCTGGATTCTGGGAAATAACAATATTTGGTGTTTTTCTCTCCTGACATTTTATGAACTAAGGGATTATTCAGTTAATCAAAAGAATAACAATCCACTCAATAATCAATGATAAAAATAGTAATTAGTTGGACCACCTTTTTACAGGAATGTTGGAGGTTGAGCGACTCACTGTAACATTAATTATTTCCGTGTTTAAAGAGTAAGCAATAACAAAAGTATGATGAGAAATTATTTCATCTTTTTAAATTTGACTAAGTCTGAATTCCTCAGACCTTTTCTAATGACCTGTGTTGTACTACAATCCAAACCTCAAAGCTAAAACTGAGAAAAGCACTAAATCAGATGCATGATCCAGCAAATGTTTTTTTCAGGAAAAAATAAATTAACAAAATATTAATGATTATCAAAATAGTTGCTGAATAATTTTCTGCTCCCCGACCCATTGTTTCAGCTATAAAATAAACTATACACTCTTGTCATTTGATTTAATACTAAAAAGTCATTTCAGTAGTTTTGAAAATCTTTTCAAACATTTTCTCACATCAGGTCTGTCTGTCTTTTCTTCACTTCTTTATGTGGGATTTTTTTTCTCTCCTCTGGCTACAGACCTCAGAATCTGATTGCCCAGTCACAGTCTGGCACAGGTAAAACTGCCGCTTTTTCTCTGGCCATACTCAGCCATATAAACCCAGCCAATAAGTGGACTCAGGTAAGCACGACGTGTCATCTGCAGAGCTGGTCAGTGTCCACATTGAGTTGTAGATGCTCAAGTATACTTACAATTAAAAAACTGTTTGCTTCTTCCAGTGCCTCTGCATCTCGCCAACATACGAGCTCGCTCTGCAGATTGGTCAAGTCATCGAGCAAATGGGGAAGTTTTGTCCTGATGTGAAACTGGCCTACGGCATTCGGGGCAACAGAAGTAAGAATGTGATTATAATTGTAACAATGTGTGATGGCATTAGTGGTGAAATGGTTTTAAAGTCATTAAGGAGCCAGTATTGTATATTACTGCATGAATTTTTGCTCTCTGTTCAGTGGAGCGAGGCGTCAAGCTGCAGGAACAGATTGTCATTGGAACACCAGGCACAGTCCTTGACTGGTGCACCAAGTACAAGATTATCGACCCCAAGAAGATTACTATGTTTGTGCTGGATGAGGCTGATGTGATGATCGCCAGACAGGGCCATTTGAATCAGAGCATACGTATCTATAGGTGCATTCCTTATAGAGAAACCCAATGATGTTGATAAGTGTTTTCTTTGTCAAGCTTCTCTTGTCACAATATTTTCCTCCTTTTCTTGGTATCAATGCAGAGAGCTGACAAAGGACTGTCAGATGTTTCTTTTCTCTGCAACCTTTGAAGACTCCGTGTGGAGGTTTGCAGAGCAAGTCGTTCCCGATCCCAATATCATCAGGCTGAAGCGTGAGGAGGAGACGCTGGACACCATCAAGCAGTTCTTTGTGCTCTGTAAGGGGAAGGAGGACAAGTTCACAGCACTTTGTAATCTGTATGGAAGCCTTACCATTGCACAGGCCATGATCTTCTGCCATGTGAGTCAGCTGTTGTGATCCTGCTTTGTACACACTTCAGTATGATTCAAAAATGACTAATTGTCCTTCAGACTTGCGAGCAACTCTTGCTACATTTAGCTTTTGCTGGCTAGCTTGACCTAATAGGAAGAGGTAGAGTTAGTTTGTGATGCCAGATAGTTGGTGGTATGTGGTCTTGAATTTTAGTAAACAGACAGTTGATTGGACGTGTTTCAATCACAACCACTTTCTGCATAATCCAAAAGTGTGATGAGAGTACCACAATCTGGAAGTGAAATTTGTCGCTCTAAGACTTTCCCTTATCATGTGATACAAATTTAGAAATGTATCTAATTTATCACAAAAAGCACTAGTTTTCCATTTGCAGAAGAAAGCGTCCTCACAGAATGTGCAGTAGTATGAGCAATTCAGTTTCACTGTTACTTCCTCTTCAGACTCGGAAGATGGCCGCTTGGCTGTCTGCGAACCTGACCGAAGAGGGTCACCAGGTGGCGTTGCTGAGTGGGGAAATGACGGTGGAGCAGAGGGCTGCTGTCATCGAACGCTATCGAGATGGCAAGGAGAAAGTGCTTGTGACCACAAATGTGTGCTCCAGAGGTGAGGAGATTTAGATTGACAAGAGTCAGATTGTAACATTAAAACATCTTTATGTTGGGAGGTGAGTGTAAATATCTCAATCTAGGCTTATGGCGATTGGTTTATACATCGATGATTGACAGGATGAATGATGATTGGTTTTTCCTTTGCCAATATTCAGGCAATTTTTCACTAACATATTGTCAGAATTAAGTTGTTATAGAAAAATATAATCTCTAGAATCTGCACCCAACTGTGCATTTAGAGATGTTTCTGGTGGAGCAGCAAGTTGACCCACTTTGGTATCAACGTCCCCAAATACAAGATGTTTTTTTCTTCATCCATACTCACATCTGAGTTATGTGCTGTGACGTAGCTCCCCGCACTCCCTCCTACTCCATGTGTCTCCCAATGAGTGGATCCTCTATGGGTGATCTCAAGTAACCAAGCTTGAATAATATGAAAATAGAAACAATTACCCAGGTCTATCTCAAACCCATTTGTGCTTCTGTTGATCACAGGTATTGATGTGGAACAAGTGTCACTTGTTGTCAACTTTGACCTCCCGGTGGACATGGATGGGAATGCCGACAATGAGACATACCTTCACCGAATTGGCCGCACAGGACGCTTTGGCAGAAGAGGATTTGCTGTCAATATGGTCGACAGCAAACACAGCATGGATGTAATCAAACAAATTGAGATGCATTTCAGTATGTTCCTATTTCTTTCACTTTGATCATGTTACTAAGGAAATATAAGGACCCTGACATGACATATATCTGTCCGTCTTTCTCCCAAAGACAGGAGAATCAAAAAACTTGACACCAGCAATCTTGAAGAGATGGAAAGCCTGGTGAGCTGAACGCTTTGCTCCACACACAACCCAGTACTTATAATTTAAACCCTTTTTCAAGGGTTTGTTGTTTACATTTTATTGTTTACAGAAGAGATATGCATACGAGTTGACTATGCAAACTTATTTCAGGGCAGTAATTTGTGCCAGTTTTCAATTTCAATTCACTTGATGTGTCAAACTTTGAGCTCAGTTTTTGGGTGAACAAAAAATAAATAAGTTTTTCTCTTGTGAAAAAAACCTGTTCATTTAGTTGTATTTGAATTGACCATTTCAGGTACCTTATCAAGTGAAATGTTTAGAGTGAATCTAAAAGATGAAAGCAGTTGCTCAGAACTTTGTATTAAGCTCACTATACAATGACAATATATTTCTTCAGTGAATATACAATATGTGCAACAGATAAGAAGCCTGTAACCTCCTGATTCTGTGCACTTTAGTGTGATTTTTTTATTCCAGATTGAGCAGGAGGTGTTTCTCTCAAATTTATGTTGAAGGACATTTCATTAGTCATATTGTGGTCTTAAATGAAAGAATCTGGAATATATCATCACCTTAATCCCTCATTATTCTTATGAATTGATTTATTGTATATATATAAGAAAGGATTTATTTATATAAGAAAATTTCTTAAAATTGATTGTGGTAATTTGAGCCTTCATCATAAACACATGGCTCTCATCCATCCAGAACTAATTTTGTAGCTCCATCCAGTTTGAAAGGAATGAGTGGTGTTTGAAAGTGGCCATTTTCACAGCAGTGATTCTGCCTCTGAAAGAAAAGCACAGGTGTTGACAATGATAGTGACAATTGTTGATTTTATTCTTCACACATGCTTTTTACTGCTGTGACATGTCACAGTGTCTGCTTTGAAAAAGGCCTCCTGATTTCCTGTTTGGTTGCCATTAAACAGATTCTTTTGCTCATTGCCTCATCTAGGCCAATGACTCAACACGTACAAGTGTGTAAAATGAAGTCAGTCACAAGAGTCAAGATATTTGTGTTTATACACTTTGAAAGCAGGGCAGTAGTAGTATAAGTCAAATACAATGGATTCACTGTATTTTGACAAACTAGTACTGTATTTCTGTGCCTCTGCATCCTAAACTTTCTTTGGCTTATAAGAACACCAAGATGTGGAAAATGGCAACAACTAAACTAAGAAACCATTTTTGTTGCTGCATTAATCAGCAGCATCTCTGATTATGTTGTTGTATTAATTGCCAATGCTACAGCAACTACACAGAAAAGTTGTCATCTTTAAATCACTGACAGCAGATCAAATTTCTTAATTAGCTAATTATCTGTGAATTTGAATAAACTCTTGTGTAGTTTAAAGTTTAAATTCACATAGAGCAGATATGATAGAAAATCAGCCAAGATACATTTTCATGAGTGCCTGAAGTATTTTGTGCTATAGTAACAAAACAGCCCCCCAAAAAATTACCAGTTACGAATTAGTGGACAAAAATTTTCTGAATTAGCTATAATCATTAGAAGTTAAAAAAACAAGTCTTCTCTGCTTTGAATAATAAAATAATTGGAGTCAATTCAAAAAGCTTGAAAAGCACTTATCACAGGTCCTGAAAGATATTTTTTCATCATGTGCACAACACAGACAAAAACTCCCTCCCTCATTGAAAAATATAAAAATATTTCAATTCATTTTATTTTAGGTTTTAAGTCTTCTACTTCATTAAAAAAAAGTTTTGGTGCATGTGTGTTAGAAGCTTCACATTTTCACATCAAACTTGCCTATGTCGCACACTAGACTACTGTTGGCTCCAGACTGGTTGTAGGTGTTACAAAGTCCTGCTCTTATATACACGTTTTGAACTTGGTGAGTAAAATTTGGTGAATATGAAAATCATCTTTTATCATTAAACTGCACATTCATCATTCTACGCAGTGAAGCTCAAACATCCAAGTGAAGTAGCAATAAGCAAACACATTTTGAAGTGGAGGAAGACATTAAATACACCACAAAGCCAGATTGCAGCTGCAAGACAAATATCCCTCAAGCTCACTCGTTCTCCTCCCCACTGTCATTCTGAGAGATGCACAGCACTGATCTGTTCAAGATGCCACACTGGGCCAAGGTCATATCCATGTCTGTGAAGGTCCTGCGAGGTACATCCATGGTTTCGATGGAGCCGTCTTCATACTTGGCTCCATACCTGACCTCTGCACTGGTTCTCACCATGAGCAGAGTGTCTGTGGGGTCAAAGTGCTGCTGAAACCTCCTACCACATGGCGCTCGGACAGCCAGGAGCAAACTGCCAGCGGCCCTCTTGTCCACCTTAGAGCTGCTGGTCTGGGTCACAGTGTGCAGCTCTGGCTCCTCGTGCCTCAGGACAGCATCATCAGACAGGCTGAGCTTGGACATGTGTTTGTTCAGGCTTCTCCCAGGACTGACCTCTGACGGCCGCCTCTCTATGGAGGGAAGAACCTTGTACTTGTTTAAGGACTGTGGTGGAGCAGCAGGGGTGTGCAGGACTCCATCCTGGCTCAGGTGGCCGGCCTGCCACATGGTAGGCTGGGACTGGGAGCGGAGGTTTCTGTCCAGCCTGCTGCACCCAGCAGAGTCTGGAGACACAGGAGGGCTCTGGGTGCTGTTTGCAGCAGCTCTGCTTCTCCCTTTGGAGGATTTTGGCCTTGTTAAATGCATCGATAAGCAGCTGTGATAGTTCTTTGTTGCATCAAAGTTGAGTCAGTGAAGATTCCCAGTTGTTTCTTGGCTTCAGTTCCTCAAAAAAACAAAAAAAAACAAAACAGTAAGTAAGGTCATACAAATTAATATTAGTCTCCACCTGCTGCTGTTTAGAAGCTGTTTAACTCCAGAGAAGAGCAGATTCTCCCTCCTGAAGCTAAATCACAGCTTAAAACATTAAAATGAGTCGTTTTCCACTTTGTTCATGTCATCCCGGAAGTAGCTCTTTAGCGTCAGCAGGTTGCCATGACAATGATTTGGAGTAGGAGTCGAGGAGACACCTGGTGTTTGAAGAGTGCAACTGCAGCTAAATTCATGTAAATCTCATTTTCTAGGATGTTCTGGCTTTATTAGCAACTAACATTATATCAACTTGATGCTTCATGAGCTCTTCTTCCATCATGGCCTTTATAGTACAGGTCTGTGAAAGATCCCAAACAGAACTAATGTGTTGTTTTTCTGTGACAGACCTCAGTTCATAATCAGGTTATTTGTTTCTCAGATGGATCAATAATCAATAGTCAAATCAACCATCAACCAAGTGAAAATGTTTTATTGAGATACACTGTTTATAAATTCTGTTGAATTAATAGTAATATATATATATAATATATAGTACAGTACATTCTTGTAAAACAATACACCAATCACTTTCAGTAAAGAACATAGTTCATCATTTATAAATTAAATGAAATATAGCATTAAGATCATGTACAGTGAGGTTAACCAGTCCAGTGGTAGTCCAGTCCACTACTAAAAGCATTCATTTCATAAATTACCAAAAAAAAAAATCTAACATAAAAATGTTGGCTATTGAATTGCAAATATGTTTCTATATGCTTGTGGAAATTTAATGAGCCTCTTAACAAGCTTCTGTCTCATAATTTTAGATGATGAACATTCAATTTACTATGATGTAAGGAATTAATAATCAAATTAAGCAAATTCTTTACATTCGAGAACCTGAAATTATCAAACATTTGGTGTTTAATTGATTCCTAAAATAGTTGCAGATTAATGTAAAGTAAACAGCTATTAGCAGTGACTGAGCAAAGACTTCTGGCCCCACTGTAGTTCCCTTCATTGATTTAAATTAAAAACAAATAATCTACAAGTAAAGGTTGAATTAAAAGATCATTCAGGGGTGCATTTGAAAGACATGCAACAATATAATTAACTGTAGTTTTACATTAAATACTGGTAAAACAGCAGGCTTGATGGTGCTTCAATATTTGTACCTAACACTGTACAGAGAATGCACAACACTTAAACCACCAAACAGGAGCAGTAGCTAGTGTGACAGCTCTTCAACAGGGACAAGTTGTAGGTATTTAATCCTGTAATGTATGAAGTGGCTTGTTGCTCTCTATGGTAAATCAAGTAGGTTATGTTGAGCGTAAAGTTCCTCTGTGATGTTATACACCTCAGAGATAAGAGGTAGAGCTTCTCCGAGCATGGCTACAGCCTGCTCCGGAGGGCCCACATTCATCACTTCTAGGAAAGCGGGACGCCCTGGGAGCACGCAGAACGCCATGCCTGCAGCCTTGCGGATCACCCAGGGGTGGTGCTGGGCAAGAGACTCATTGTAGGCCTCTGCACACATGACAGATGTCTTGTCATCCTCACTGCTGGTGCGGAGGCGCTCCAGGAAGAGCTCCAGCCACCTCAGGGCACGGTGGAGCCTCAGGAGAGTCCGACAGCCTGACTCTGGGTGGTTGCCTTTCTTGGTCAGGTCCACTAGTCCACTGTCCAGCTCATATTTAACCATTGACTGGATGGTGACATACTGGGACCCGTTCTCACCATCCAGGTAGGTGACCAGGATCTTGATCTTGTTGACAGCATCCTTGGAAATGAAGCCAAACACACTCCCTAAACTGTTCAGAAACCTATTAACAGGAAAAACAAAATGATCTGTTAACAACTAAATAACCATTGTAGACTCTTACAGTTGTAGTAAAAACAGTAGAATCGTGCAAAGACCACACAGGAGAGGCTACATAAATCACTTACTTTACAAGACCACGCCACCCAGCGACGTAGTGTTCAAGATAGACTTCTTTATTTTCAGACAAACATAGTTTGAAAGTGTCGAGCACCTCCTGTAAACTGAATTTCTGCTCCTCTGACGGACCAGCCATGGTTTTTCTATCCGGAAGCGCTGTCGGTCAAAGCGGAAGAGCAACAAAATGAATGAGAAAATGCCGCAAACGGCTACGCACAGACTGGACGAGGCAGCAAGAGTAAGTACAGATAACAAACAAGCAAACACTGAAACACTTTACATGCAAGAAAACTTAGAAGTCAAAGGAAAATGAAGCATCTCTCTTCATCTTCAGTAAAACAACAGCTCCTTCTAGCGCTAATCCGGCTCTACTGCGCAGACTCGAGCCGGGAGACACAGGAAATTTGTGAGTCTGCCTTCAAAATAAAAACATTGGCTTGATCATGGCATCCACTATAGTGGTTTTTAAAAACTTGATTTTTTTTTTAAGTAATCGATATCAATTAAAATGTGTGAAGTTTGTTTTTTTTGCAAATTGTATATGATTTTCCTGCCTTTAAAAACAATTGCTAATGCCATACTCTCCTTGGTCACATGGGTTTTAAAAACGTTATTTCAGACCCCATGCATGGGCGTAGTACACATTTAATAAATATCAAAGCCACAGTCCCCCAAATCCCCCACTGCAACCCTATGACATACACTGTATCATATGCCTTTTTAAAATTCTAATAATAAAGAAGTTTCTACATGCTCTGAATATTTTTTCTCAAAATTTATGTTTCCTTATATAAAGGAAATGCGGTTTCAAAGCCTTTTCGACACTGCCATGGATAAAACTGAGGTGGGAAAAAAAATCATTCTTTATTTGAATATAAATGTACTCAAATTTAAATATATTAAGTGGGGTTACACTATTTTTTCTCTACCATTACCAAATAAAACCTCAGGGCAACAACAACAACAAAGCTGTTATTTTGAATGCGCTACCCGGAAGTTTTAATGTTTACTGTTGGTTAGCTTGACACTGTTAAAACTGTCGTTACTCGAAATGAATCACATGTACACGAGTTAGACATTAAATATTTCTTCATAAGCGAGGGCATATTCATCAGGAGCAGTCGGGCCACAGGTGCCATTCATCTCTTTTCAAATTTAGGCTGCTTTGATGAGAAAACATGCCTGAAATAAAAGTAACACCGCTCGGTGAGTAACGTTAAAGTGGCTAGTTAGCATTTGCAAAGCTAGTTCCGTCAACAATAACTGTGCACATAACTTGGACATTATTAGTTAGCTTGATATCTGGCTTTCTTTGAATTGTGATAACTTGTGCATTTTCTCGTGTGATGCTAAAATAGCTCGCCAGTTCCACTCTTTAACGTGACTAGCATCTGTTAGCCGGAGATGCTAACATAGTGTCTTACTCTTGTATGAACTATGTTTGTGAGCTTCTCTGTTCCCTCGTCAAGGTGCTGGACAGGATGTTGGCCGCAGCTGCATCCTCGTCTCTATTGGAGGCAAAAACATAATGCTGGACTGTGGGATGCACATGGGATACAATGACGATGTAAGTTAAATAAGTTTATTACAACAACTGGATAAGATGACAATATGTGTGAGGTTTTTTTCTGGTTTGCTTTCATTTTGATTTCATATAAACAACCCACATATAAAACACAAACGTTCACAAAGAAATGAGGGGGGGAAAGACACAAATTAAGTTCAATATTTGCAATACAGAAGTTTTGACATACAGATTTAAATGTATCAATTACGATATTACACATTATACAAGTTGTACAGTCATCCATCTCCTCTTTCCATTTTGTTAAATATACAGTTTTAACACCTGTAATTTCATCCCCAGGTGGTTGCTGTCAAGCAAGAGTGTTGTTGGTCAGCCCGACTGGCTAACCATCACTCAAAAAATCTGAACTGAATATTACATGATTAATCGATTAGTCACTCTAAAGAAAACAGCAGAAACTGTTTCGATTATCATTAAATCTCTTAAGTCACTTTGTTAAGCAAGAAAGTCAAAACATTCTTTAGTTGCATGTGAGAGTTTGTCTCTTTATGTTCTTGTTAATTAAATATTGTTGGATTTTGAACGATTGGTTGGACAAAACAAGACATTTGAAGGTGCCACCATGGATTATGACACAATGTGGCATTTGACCATTTTATGGCATTTCAGAGACTGAACGATTAATCAAGAAAATAATCAGCAGGTTAGTTGATGATGAAAAAAATCATCAGCTGCAGAATCAAATTTCAAAGTGTAATCCCTTTGCCATACTCTTTACCTAGAGTGATTTTAGTACTTTTATAACAACAACTAAATTATGTGTAACAGTTTTGCAGTGTGTTGCACTCAAATCCCATTTTTAAAATCTCTACTGTGTATTTTCTGTATTTTTGAACATTGTGAAGAAGTTCATTTACAGTATAATCCTTTACTGTTATTGCAGAGACGTTTCCCAGACTTTTCTTATATAACCCAGAATGGGCGTCTGACTGACTTTTTGGACTGTGTGATCATCAGGTTTGTTAATTAATATTCACATTATATACTGACATTGCTCTCTCTGTTTAATCAATATGCATGGAATAAATAAAACAATCTGATGTGTGTACACACCTGTTCCTCTCTCAGCCATTTTCACTTGGACCACTGTGGCGCTCTGCCCTTCATGAGTGAGATGGTGGGCTACGATGGACCCATCTACATGACCCATCCCACCAAGGCTATCTGTCCCATTTTGCTGGAAGACTTCCGGAAGATCACCGTCGACAAAAAGGGAGAAACCAACTTCTTCACCTCGCAGATGATCAAGGACTGCATGAAGAAAGTGGTGCCTTTGAACCTCCACCAAACTGTCCAGGTGCGATGCTGATATCATTTTTGATGTGCCCAGATATCCACCTATTAATCATTTCTGCACCAGCTGTTCACCCCTTTTGATGGCGAATCAGGCTGTTTCTGTTGTGCTGCTGGCAGGTGGATGATGAGCTGGAGATCAAGGCGTACTATGCAGGCCATGTTCTGGGAGCTGCCATGGTGCACATCAAAGTGGGATCAGAGTCTGTGGTCTACACTGTGAGTGTAAACAAGTGAGCGCTTTATCAGAGTCAGTGAATTTGACAGCCTCAGAGGAATAACGTCTTTTTCATTTTTAGGGAGATTATAACATGACACCTGACAGACATTTAGGGTAAGTGGTTTTGTTATTATATTCTGGAGTTGATGCACATTCACTGCACATTGTCTTTATCCTAGTGTTGTATATTTGCAGTGCGGCATGGATTGATAAGTGCCGTCCAGACATCCTCATTTCAGAATCTACGTATGCCACCACCATCCGTGACTCAAAGAGATGCAGAGAGAGGGACTTCTTGAAGAAAGTGCACGAAACTATTGAAAGAGGGGGTAAGGTAAGAGTGACAGTCAGTTCATCATATTTTGTGATGGAGGCTTTTGTTTCCTTTCCATTTTATACAGTGTCATGGAGAAAAAAATTCAGATTTTGTTCATTTGTTTTCTTATCATCTCTTCAGGTTCTCATTCCAGTTTTTGCCCTTGGAAGAGCACAAGAACTCTGCATCCTGTTGGAAACATTTTGGTAGGTTTGCCTTCAGTTTTTCAAACAAAAGCCAGAAGCAAAATTCACATAAGCTTCTTATATTTTCATTTGTCAGTGTAAATAAGTTTCTGTCAAAGAATAAGAGAGTAAAGACAGTGATGTGTTGAGATAATTACTTCGACAGTGCCTTCTGACTGTGTTATAATTAATGGAATACCTGTTAAATCTAATCATGTGTAATGATAATAATAATGTTGTGTAATTGCCGATGATAACAATTGTTTGGACTAAAATCCAACACCTCCCTAAAATAGCTGTATTTATTTTATTAAGCTGGATGGTATAACTGTAGTGTGTGAACTTTTCAAATTAAATGGCGGCTCATTGGGCAGACTCTCTAATTACCTCTTCTCCCTAACCAGGGAGAGAATGAACCTGAAGGCCCCAATCTACTTCTCCACTGGGCTGACAGAGAAAGCCAATCATTATTACAAGCTGTTCATAACATGGACAAACCAGAAGATTCGAAAAACCTTTGTACAGAGAAACATGTTTGAATTTAAGCACATCAAGGCCTTCGATCGCTCCTATGCTGATAACCCCGGACCTATGGTGAGTACTGTTTTCTTCTAATGTATACAAGTATTTAAAAAGCGATGGGATGAAAATTTAAGTAATGTACAACAATACATACACTTTCAGGTGGTGTTTGCCACACCAGGTATGCTGCATGCTGGCCAGTCTTTGCAGATCTTCAAGAAATGGGCTGGCAATGAGAAGAACATGGTGAGTCTGGAAGTTGGAAGGAAATGGAAGAAGTTTTTAAAACAATATTTGATAAACAATGAGTTCTGATTTTTTTTTTTGAAGGTCATCATGCCTGGGTATTGTGTACAAGGAACAATCGGTCACAAGATCCTAAATGGGCAGAGGAAACTGGAGATGGAAGGGAGAGCAACAGTAAGACAAGTTTAAATTCTTTGATTATGACGCTCACTAAAGTCACATTAAAGAGTTGGGACACTGTGTCCCAAACGTAAATAAAAACAGAATGCAAGGATTTGCAAAGCCTTTTCAACCTATATTCAATTGAATACAGCACAATGATATTTAATGTTTAAACTGATAAATTTGTTTTATGTAAATACACTCATTCTGAACTTGATGCCTGCAGTATGTATTTTCCCGAATGTCAAAAATGTTGAAATTGTGATCCATGTGAACAATAACTCTGGAAAAGTGATTAACTTATTTTTCTGATTCTTACAGTTGGATGTGAAGCTGCAAGTGGAGTACATGTCCTTCAGTGCCCATGCAGATGCAAAAGGCATCATGCAGCTCATTCGTATGGCAGAGCCTCGAAACATGCTGCTGGTACACGGGGAGGCGGTGAAAATGGAGTTCCTCAAGGGCAAGATTGAACAGGAGTTCAGTAAGTGCAGCTTTAGACACATCAGCGAGGGAGACATGTGTCCCACACCTCATCAATAACGTTAGGCCCATTAAAGTAATTAGTAAACGTGTGGATAGGCACAGTCGGAGGAGAAGGTGTCATCAGTCTTCTTAATGTGTCTGGTTTTAAATGGCAGGCATAGATTGCTACATGCCGGCCAACGGAGAGACGGCAACTGTGACAACAAACCCCAGTGTGCCTGTGGATATCTCACTCAACTTGCTCAAGAGGGAGATGGCGCTCGGAGGTACGTCTTGTTGATTGTCTAGAAACCTTTGTAATGGCGTGGCAAAGAAATTTGTTTTTGTGACAGCGGTTTAGGTAGAGATTGCCTGCACAGTTTCAGTTCAGTTTGTTGGGCCTGACATTTTTGTTTGTTTGAAGTTTACCTCCTTTACACGGCTAGCAATCCTGCCCCATGCCCCCTAAATGTCATGACCCACATTAGTTGTCATAATGACAAATGGCACTTATGTGAGATGAGGGGAGTTTAATGCCAGAGACAGTGAGTTGTCACGTCAGACTTCGCAAGAGTTGTTTGACAATTCTGTGCATATTGTTCCTCATCTGTTCAGACTTGTGTACGAGGTATGAATACAGGCATGGTTTGGTTCTCCAGGTTAATAACAATGACACGTTTTCCTTTCATGTGCTAAATTTGAATTAGGTTACAGGGAGGTAAGACTAAATATCAGAGCTTCTTTAGATGGCTGTAATGTTGTATTGTTATAAGCCAAAGTCAAATCCTTAACAAGATTTTACTGGCCACTCCCCCCCCCCCCTCCTCCTCTCCTTCATCTACCCAACTCAGCGCACCACATGGACAAAGACAAATACTTTGTTTATGGACAATACTCTTGGGTTTACAGACAATTACTTATTAATTTCAATATTTAAATTAAACCTACAATCTTAACTTTAAATTTTTAAGGAAAACAGCTGTCATTGTTCACCATTTCTCAACTGTTTCTGTTATGTGCAATATTTTCTGTGTATTTATTCTATATTCTAGATATCTATATTCACTTTTACATTCAATACAACTACTAAGTGCTATAATTCAACTTGCTGCTACTTGCTCTGTGCAATAACCTGTATATAACTTTGTTCATTTACATATGTCTATACATAGCTCATAGCACCTGTATTTATATTATAGTATATATTTATATCTCTTTTTTACATATTTTTTTACTCCACCGACTGACACTATTCTTGCTGACTCTTTGTTGGAAGCCATTGCATCGGAATTTCGTTACCCAACTTGCACTGCTGTGTATGTTGTGTAATGACAATAAAGAAAGTCTAAGATCAGTGCACCAGGTTTACATAACTGAAAGCTCATTTTCATATGTAGTCCCTGGGTCTAACTGTAACAGTCTAACTGTAATTGAAAACAAACAATCCGCATAAGAATTTTCCAATAATTAGTATTAATGCTCGGCGTTCCTTCATGACTATTCAAACACTAGTGCTAATGAGTAGTACAGCGGGTTGCCAGATCATCAGGTCAGGAACTCCAAAAATGCAAACATGGCAGCCCTGCATGGACCATGACTAAGATCTCTGATCACACCCAAATCTATTTGTTTTAATGTAAATATTTGTTTATTTTTTTGTTGTTTTTTTTAATTAAAGGGCCTCTTCCTGATCCTAAAAAACCTCGCACCATGCACGGAACCCTGATCATGAAAGAAAACGTAAGTTCATTCTTATCACAAATTAGTGGGATTTGCTGTTACCATGGTGAACAGCTGATGATGCTTCTTCTTCTTCTATTCTTTCTCTGAGCACAGAGTCTGAAACTGGTGTCGTCGGAGCAGGCCCTGAAGGAGCTGGGCCTCAATGAACATCAGTTACGGTTCACCTGCCGTGTGCAACTCCATGACCCGCACAGCGACAGCGACACACTTCACAGAATCTACACACACCTTAAGAGGTCAGAATGACACAGCAGGAACAGGAGGCTAACTGCATTGGTGCTGCATTATTTCGCAATTCACCCACACCATCCACTCTCTCTGCCTCCCTCCTGTAAACCACATCACTGTTTTTCTGCCTTTTTTTCTACTTGTTCATGAATATTAAAAACAGTATTTCAGTCTGTGTCCTTTCTGTTTGAGAATTTTGAAGCTTATCTCTTTTATTGCTAGATGGCACTTTTTAAAATCATATTTCTTTAACGCCTCTGTGTCCTTTTTATTTTGTGACATTTAGGAAATCTGTTATAACCTCTTGTTTTTGCATCTCTGTGCTTCAGCGTGTTAAAAGGTTACACCATCCAGCACCTCCCTGATGGTACAGTCATGGTGGAGTCTATCGTTATCAAAGTCTCCTCCTCCGCTGAGGACACCAACACCAAGGTCCTGCTGCTTTCCTGGAGTTATCAGGTAAAACATTTTGACCCATTCTGTCTTATCATTTAGAAGTAAGAACTTATAACTCACTCACTAGTGGCTTTTTTCCCAACACATTATATGAGCATGGTGGCAGTGCTTACATCATTCATGGTCAAGTTTGCTCTCTGTCCTCATAATTATGGTAATGGCCATTGTGTAAAACACACATGACCTCAAACAACAACATACTTGTTCAGATGGTCTCCAGTTAGACCCCTCTCATTCTCAGGGATTATGTCCCTGTAAAGAGTGTCTAAAACAGTCAGCAGATGTTGTGTGTTGTATGGACCAAGACGGGGGAGATGAGTGAGGACGCCATTTTCAGAGATGGCTGCACACAGTGTAACATTCCCTCCTCGTTGGCCTGGGACATCTGTGGTTGCTCTCTGTCCAATGCAATCCCTTCCACACTGTCTACCTTTTGCCAGATTGAAACCCGCCTCAGGAATAAAATGATAAAGAAATGTGTCAAATTTGCTTGACAGATTTTGACAACTAGTTCAACATTTTTGTATGTAATGACTCAAGCAATGAAATGAGGACTATTAGTTTTATAAGGAATGACAATTCAGCATTCATTAGTATAGTTCATTTTGACTGACATGACATAAGCAAATGATAATGTTATAATACAGCAGAGAATTGTATGAAAGCAACTGATGCACGTCCAAAGGATTTGCAATTTGTTGGAAAGAATGAGAAACTGCTACTATGATGTGCACAAATGACTAAATGTTGTGGAGGTTGAACTAACAGTTATGAGAACTTTAATTCTGATCAGAGAAATGCACCAAAGTGACTGAGAAAAACTGTAAATCAATATATCTCTCGGCCACACAGTACCCTTGATTTCAGTCTTTCTGATAATGAACATATGACTGCCATCTAGAAGCATAAGAATGGGAGTAGGATGGGATGGGAATGGGCAAAAACAACACTTATAAATAAATATAAATCTCTTATTATTTATGTTTATCAGAGATCAGAAGTGCCATGCCACCATAGATGGCGACTTGAAAAGTATAGCAACTGATTTAAGCTGTAAATGTCAGATTAAGCACTAATTATTCATCAGTGGATCACACTGTATTTTAATCAAGGTCTAACAAAGGCAGAAATGACATTGTGTCTTTCTGTTAGAGATAACACTAAGTTCTAATCATTTAAGCAGGAGACTAGCCCAGCTGCAACTTCACAGGCAAGTGCACTTCAGTGATCCAGCTGATCAGTGAAGTGCATGTAACTGTACTCCTCCCCAACAGTCATAACAGTAATTTTGAAGGCTGAATTCAGGTGTATTGAAATCCACAGCACACATTCTCAAGCTCTCCAGAATTAGCCTGTCATCTTCAGAAAACAAAAGTTGTCTCCTCGTGATAATTAGCTCGTGTTCTTGTGGTAATGGAACTGCAGCCGTGGCCGCTCTTGGCTTCGGTAGACCACACAGCTCGAGAAAATTAGTTAAGTAGGTTTTACATGCCCGCATAGTCAGGATGAGGTTTGAGCAGCAACAAGAAGCGAAAGGACTCGTGTGGGTGGACAATTTTGAGAGTAGGGGCTTTGAATGTGAGAATAGATGAAAGTGGAGGATGCAGGAGGATATGTCTGTTGAAGTCAGTCGCTGCGTAATGGAAATTGAGTGGTTTATGTGCCTTCATGTGTTCCTTGCAGAGCACAAGGTGCAAGACAACAAAAGACTTGGTGTATTTCTGCGTTTTTTCTCTCTGAAAGTCGCTCCAAAAAGTGATTTGGTTCCCACAGAAGTTCACATATATACAATATTTTTTGAAAAAATGAGGATTGTTAGATTAATAATTGTCAAGAATTTGAAAGTTTTTTTGTGACATTAACAAGTAGTATGTGCAGTGAAATGCAATGCACAGTGCTGTGAAGACTAGAATAAAGAAATATATGAAGGAAACTACAATATATAAAGTAAAATATACATGTCAAAAGTTTATATTGATTGTTTGAAGTAATTCTTTGTATGCAATATACAGTGGTTACCAGGGATCACAAGAAAGTGATTTTTTTTTTTAATCCCAACACACTATTGTATTCATTTTTTTCTAACCTTTCATTAATATTTGAATTTTGTTTCTCTTGTGTAATATCAGATAATTTTAGCCCTTTAGGCCTCCAAAAGTGATTCAAGTGAAACAATCACTTTCACATGTGCAAAAACAAAGGAACGAAAGTAGCAGCTGCGTCATTTTCAAGAAATTGGGGAACTACTGTGAAGTGTAATATGCAGTTGGTACTCAATACTGCTTTAAGTACTTTTCAATTCCTCTGTGTACCGATACCACTTTAGAGTGTGTGTTTGTATGTTAATGTGTTCAAGTGAAAATATCAAGTGTCATTTTCTACAATCCTTCTTTTTGATGTTATGTTCTGGTTTGCTTTCTCAGGACGAGGACCTTGGGAGTTTCCTGTCAACTCTGCTGAAAAAAGGACTTCCATCAGGACTGTGCTGAAATATCTTTAGTCCCAAAACAATGAACTTTTGAAGAGAAATTCACACTAAAAAAAACATGTTTTTAGCCTGGATTTGTGGAGGCGGAAAATTCTTTCTCAGTGCAGAGAATTTCATATTCTTACTTGTAAACTTCAACAACATTTCTGTTTCATCCTCTGTTGTGATATTTAATCCTTAAATTACGCCATTTTCCTAAATGCATCCAGATTGTTGCCCTGATTGGGCCTTTCGATATTTGGCAATGTCACTGACTCATTTATAAACTTAAACTACAGAAAAACATGAGATGCTCAAATTCAGATATTTCTCTTTATTTTGATGTACAAAGTAAGTTTGAATAAACACTTTTATAGAAAAGTCTAATTTTTGCACTACTGAAGTTACATATACATATATAATGACAATGAAGCATATACAGAGCTGCAGTTACAGTAAACATACTTTTACCCCTTCGTTCACTCAAGTCACTGTGACAGTATAGATTCCCCTGCGCTTCCTGATTTTCCGGCATGACCATGTCATCTTTAAGCACTTCCAGTTGCAGTAGCTGGTGGTGACGAAGTACAGCACGGGGTCCAGGCATGTGTTGAGGATGACAAGCGCCATGGTGACCCGCCTGGCGTGGTAGATGGCGTTGGCAGCCGAGCAGCTCTGGATGACCTCCATGCGTCGAAGGAGGTGCAGCAGGTAGACGACATGGTTGGGCAGGAAGCAGAGCAGCGTTATAGCCAGGATGGTGTAAATGACCCTCACGGCTTTTTGTGCTGTTTTAGTCTTTATTGTGGAAATACGCCGAGCAGCCAAGGGGTAACACACCAGGATGATCAGGGAGGGCAGCAGGGAGCCAAAGGTCAGGCACAGGAGGCTGTACGCCACCAAACGGGAATTCCACTCATTCTTGGCAAAATTCTCAAAGCACATGTGACTTCCAGATTTGTCTGCATTGGTTTTTAAAGGTCCCATGAGGATAAAGACCAGCATAGCCACTCCAACTGCACACCACAGCGCCACACTCACAACCAGCGAGCACCAGGGGCTTCGCAGCCTCAGGTAGATGTGCGGATGTACGGTGGCCACGTAGCGATCCACGCAGATACAAGTCATGAAACAGATACTCATGTAAATGTTGGCGAAGAACAGAATCCCGGTGATGCGACAGGCGACATCTCCGAACACCCAGTTGTTTTTGTTTAGGTGGTAGTGGATCTTAAAGGGTAAAGTGCAGAGGATGACGATGTCTGCCAGAGCCAGGTTGCTGATGTACACACTGAAGGCCGTGCGGGGAGCAGTCCTGAAGGTGAAGACGAAGAGGGCGACCAGATTTCCTGGTAGACCTACAGTTAAAGCTAGGATGTAGACTGCTGGGAAAAGGTAGTACTGGTACTCTGCTGAAGTGACGCTGCAGTCGGCGTCTGTCTCGTTCATCATTGCAGAGTGTTTTTTCAATGTAGTCGAAGGAAAGTCACAGGGTGTAGGTTGACTCTCATAAACTCTGCTGCATTGTAGGCTGGAGGCTGTAACTGTAGCAACACAAACATTTTCCATTCAGAGTTTTTCCACTTTCACTCTGTGGGAAACAATTTTTTTTACTTTACCCTTTTTAGTCATTCTTTTTTATCTACTTTTAACACATGTATTCTGTATTGTTCAGGCTTCTGGAAACAACGCTTGATTCATGTAATGAATCTAATCTCACATGTAATTACTACTTTGCATTTAACTTAAAAGATGAAGTGAAACAGAAAAAGAAGAAAAACACTGACTACTATAACAAACAAAGTTACAGTTCAATAATATTTTTGAGACATTAAATATTTTACCTGGGAAAGCAAAAGATTTGAATCATGAGCACTATATGAGTTGAACAATATTGTCGGTGCTTTCATGGATTTTCAGGAAATTACAACTTTTCAAAAACATTGGATTTATATATTATGTAAAATCTTAGCACAAACTAAACTTAAGCTATACATATATAACAATAATATGTATAATACAATAATATATATTGTAAGGAGAAAAAAAAGCCTTTTGGAAAAAACACTTACCAGGTTACTTTTGGACTCCTTTACCTGATCTCCAAATGCACAAAGCTACACTGCATGAAAAACAGTGAGTATATACCATGCTGCTCTTTTCTGAGGCATCTTCATTTCCTGTTTCTGTGTACTGTAGGTGGAGAGCTCAGCAGAGCAGGAAACCATAGCATGAAAGCAAATTACAGTCTGCTTCTGTCACCCACCCACTGCACTATAATTAGATATACTATTTGATAGTGTATTTTTTTATAACTTGCTTTATTTATTTTTGAAATTTAATTTAATTCAGTTTTATTTGTATAGCGCCAATTCACAACACAAGGTAGTTTACATAAAGAGCAGGTCTAGACCATTCTCATTATTTGGCAGTTTGTAGTATCATAGGTCTTGCTCTTTTCACCAATGCAGCCATTAACCAAAGTTTTGTTAGTAAAATTATGACTCACTACATTTCGTTAATGTTGGTTTCTAAATACTATTTATGCTATTACATGAATTTTATTTAGGAATACTTTTCATTTAGTAACTGTTATAATAGTACTTTATACTTTCACAATAATTTTGTGACTTAATTTGATGCTTTTACTCTGAAAGAATATGACCGGATGTTTGTAGCATAGCGTAGAAATGGAGCGAAATTGAAAGAAGCTAGTTCGTTATCTATTGAAATATTTCAGCTCGAATGTCCTTTTTATACGCTGTAACACTAGATATCCAGAGCTCAAAAAGAGTTGAAATGTATGACAGTATTGACTTAATTCAAGGCCTTCAAAGCCTTCTCGGTGTGTTAGCTTGTTAGCTAAGATAGATATTGACTAACATTAAGCTAACTAACTAACAAGTTGAGCATGTTACGTTACAGCTCACAGGAAGGTCAAAACTAACTTCGAGCTATATTAGCTTTATGACTGAGGGAACAGTAGTTTTTACCTAGCTTAAAGACTTGGCTTTCGCCCTGTTTTAACTTAAAAGCTAATTTATATTTAGCACACGGTCGTTATATTTGACATTCATTTCCACTTAGTGTGTCAGACAAGCTGCTTTAAAATCTACTACAAACACTTTCTTGTGCCGTGATAGTTAAGATATGGATACGTCTACTGTGTTAAACCCAAAAGGTGAAGAGGAAGTAGATTTTACATCAGATTCAGATAAATGTTATATCTGCCTGAGCAGATTTGAAAATCAGCCTGTGGCCTCTCTGGACAAATGTCAGCATGTGTTTTGTCTTGAATGTATTCTCCAGTGGTCCCAGGTAAACACATACATCACCTGCCACTCACAATATGTTCATGTTTACCACAGATACTTTGATCAGAATAATATTTCCTTTTGGCAAATCACTTTGCAGCAGTGTCATTTATTTGCATGTTTTACATCAATGTGTTGAAACAAATTGATTTGTGTTTCCAAACAAGTGTAATTATCTATGGTAATTGTCCCAACTTTAATGATTCACTGTTTCAAGAGGAAGATTTAAGGACAGTTGTAGATGTAGTGACATGTGAACACCATTTAATGTCTTTTGAAATGCATTTGAGATTAGAGCTGAATGATGAGTCGATTGAGAGAAAATCATTCAGCATTTTTTTTGGTCAATTGCTTATACTTCAGATTCATCAAGAAAATAGTGGAGCCCTGATAGAGATGTATATGATCCTCCAATTTGCTACATTACAGGACCTCAATATACTTTTCACTGAATTTAAATCAAATTATAGAACACTATTATTTCAGACAGCCAACACCTGCCCGGTGGATCGAATCAGTTTTGCTTTCATCCACAAGAGACGGTGTCTTGGCTTGTCTTGAGACATTCAAAAGAAGGTGAGTATTTACAGTGTGCTGGAGGAAGATTCCTGCAAAGTGAACATATGTGTTGGAAGCTGAACTGTTTATGATTTGTGCAGATCGAAGTGAAGACGCAGATAAAGGATGTTGATGTGGAAGAGGAGGAGGTGAGCAATGCTGTTATCTGTGAGGAATGTGGACGCAGTGACCGGCGGCACCGGCTACTGATGTGCATCCAGTGTGATTCAGGGTATGTCCTTTACCCAAGTGCACTTTCCAGTTTTTGTCTGGTGGTGCTGTTGAAGCACATTTTGCCATGATTCTGCCATCAGATGTTCTTAATTTGGTCCTTAATGTTGAATCAGAGCAGTAGCATTATTTTGAGTGCAAAAGTGATTTGCATTTGTTTCCACTTGATTTCTGTCTGAAACATCTATAAACTGTGTTGCTGGAAAATGAAGTTCAAGATACTTCATTGCGTGTGGTTGTGCATATTGTTCCAGGTATCACACGCACTGTTTGACAACATCATTAAACACAGGCTCTGAAGGTGACTGGATTTGTCCTGAGTGTGCGGCCGTTCCTCAGCATACAGGTAAAGCTGTGTAGTTAACTAAGTAGGTCACACATGTTATCCTGTTTTTTGGATTCTAGTGGTTATTTAATGTTGAAGTGAAACAGCATAAGAGTTAAGGCTGTAACAAAAGTAGATAAAGTAGTTCAATGACAGTTTTATGTGATTGGATGTTTAGAATTGTTCAAAAATCAGTGATGGTACAATAGGAAGTAACCAAGAAAAAGCACAATTTACCATTACGTAAAGAAAGAGATTCTGATTGATTGCTGCAGGACATTTTGTTTTTCTTTGTGTGAAATTGTTCCTGTAAAGACAGCTCCATGGTGGTGGAGGAGGAGATCAGTGATGGAGAACTAATGGACCTTCTAACTGAAGTAGATGAAGCTCCATCTACCAGCAGTCGCCTACGGCCCTCCACAATAAGGGGTCCCAGCAGTTCCATTGAAAGACGCCACAGTCAGAGGATTCAGAGCAGAGCCAGCCGTGATCCTGATCCTCGCCCCCAAACCTCCTGGGTCAGTTCAACATTACATGGAGAGAGTTTCATCTGTTGTTTATTCAGACAGCAGGTGAAAATGCAGTGGTCTCTCTAGTTTCTTCCTGGTTTCTAGTTTGCCAACATGTTTTTCTTTTATGGTAATATAATGTTAGAAAGTAGCTGCAAATGGGTAAACATTTTTTTTCCATGCAGCAAATGAAATATTTCTTAATTCAGATGCAGATGGTTAGAAGAATCATTGAGGATTCTGGAAATAGCTTCAGAACAACAGAGCTATTAAAGAGCTATTAAACTGCTCTGTGCGCTTGTCAAAGATAACCAGGTGTGGATTTTTCATAAAAATCAGATGCTTAGATCAGTCACTTAAAACAGTAACATAAGTTCACTTAAGTTTCTTTATTAGGATTCCCTATAATAGATAAAACAAAATAGGCTGCGAATGAACTAAAATCAACCAAATACAGGAAGTGAAATTCATAGTTTTATTTAGTACTTAAACACTAGCCAGTAAGAACATTGTCTGTGTAAAAATTGGATTTTGTGGGAATTATGTGAACCCCATGTAAAAAAATTGAATGCAGAACATAAAAATGCAATGTGTGACATTAAACCTTCCTATGCACATTATTTATTTAAGTAACCTGTAACCTGAATAGTACCACCGACTTGTTCACATAAGTAGGGCAAAGGAAAATACTTGAAGCCACAGAGACTGTGGCTTCAGTCATTTTACAGATCATGTGCCAGACAAACCGACCACTGTACGGGCTTCACTGTGCCGCTTCACCACATTTCCTGCTTTGTTTTTCCTTACATGTACTGTTAGCAGTGATGCACACATTCTGGGGCAGCTGCTGGTGTTTGTGGTTACTGTCTGAAACAAGTGTTTTGACCCTGTATTCTCTCTGTGGGGTAATGCTGGAGCTTCTGCTTCAGTAATTAACTTGCAGATATTCACACTTTTTTCTCTTGTCATGCAAACACATAAAAGCACCGACTACTGTTTATTTTCAGATTATTTTCAACTGCACAGATAGTCCAGTGATCTTGAATAGGTCTTTCTGTAAAAGATCTTTTGGATCTAGTAAATCGAATCAGTATTAGGGTTAATACTGGATTTGCCACACATGATCAATTAATACAGATTGTTTGTTACTGCCACAAAATAATTCAGTGTTACTATTGTATTTATATTTATATTGTCAGCAGATTCTGTGAGTTCAGTTTTCTGTAGTGGAAGAGACAAAGTGGGATTGGTGCATCCTTAAAAAACACAGAAATACAAAATACAGTTGATGACAGTATTATAAAAATAGTCACATTCATGTGAATATATAGATAAATAAGGCACCATCCAGCAACATCGTTAGGCGACGCTGTACTTTTTGATCTGTAAAAAAACAACCTTCCATAACATTGTTATTTTCTCTCTATTAATTATGATGACAGTGGGGATGTTTTTCTGTTCCTGTTTCCCAGCATGTACCTAAATACCTGCTTCGTGCATCAAAGCCTGCAGTCCCATCAGATGAAGCAGCTGCGTGTCATCACAGTGATACCAACAACACTCCAGCCAGTAAGTTATTGACTGTCAGTTCACTGTAACTTCTAGAGTGTGTCCATTCTGTGATATTTAACATGATCTGTTTTTGTGTTTCAGAGTTAAAGACCAGAAAGAGAAGGAAGTGTGTAACTTAATCCTCTGACACCAACAAGACGCTGGAAGATGGTGTGTATCTTCACTGCTGCAAATGTCACCGCTCCTGTCAGAAACGACCACATGGTGGCAGCATTGTATCAGCAGTTTGATGTTGAATTTCTGCTATAAACATTAGAGGAATTAACCTGTATCTGTCTGTTGGTGAATTTAGTCTCTTTTTACTGTGATCTTTGTAAAAACTATTGTTATTTGTATTTATTGTTTTTTTTTGACATTATTCTTTATGTTTCTTTCTGTCAATAATTACCATGAAAATGTCAAATGTGAACAGAAGGTGAATGATTATGTGTCTTTGTCTTAATCTAAAGCACCTTGTAAAATCTCTCTTCATAGATACTTTGGGACAGGGACCAGGGTCTGTATCGACATAGAAGGTTGGTGGACCTCGGCCAAAAGGAGTATGCCAAGCAACTGGGGCGTCTGAGACATTTGTGTAGGGTGCAGCTCATCTGAAGGATCTCCTCATCCTGCCTCTCACAGCAGCACTGAGCCCCATTGCCCACCAACACCAGCCTCAGTGGTTTCACAGGATTTCATCCAGACGTCTCTGAGAGGTGGCTGCCTCAGTCAAACACACTCACATCTGTTGTTTCTGATCACCTGATATTAAAGATTTCATTACTGTCAGCCCTGACCTCACGTCTGCTCAGTGTGATCCCTGACATTACAGCGAAGTTATTACAGCTCATATGTATCTACGTTGATCTGTGTGTATGTGTGTGTGTGTGTGTTGTGATTCAGTGGGCACAAGCCTGCAGCTCATCTTGCCCTACTTTCCACCCAAAACAACATGCTCAGAAAAACAAAGGTTCACCTTCATTGGCTAGATGTGTTTGCTCAGCATACGTGTTGAAATGGACAAAATGTCCAGGCTGATATGCTGTAAAGCTGTTACTTGTTTGTTGGTTTACCTGGACTGAGGATCACTGAAACGCAGTTACTTGCATTGTTCGTAACCCTGACTATCTTCAGCTGCGCTAAAATGGCAGTGTCAGTTTGTCCACCGCTTTGGTTCAGACTCAAATATCAACAACTGTCAGATGGACTGTCATGAAATTTTATGCAGTCATTGATTAATCACTAATATCTCTGGTGATACTCCCACTTTTTTCAAGCACTATGATGAAGTTCACATTTGTAGTTTTGAATGAAACATCTCAATTTATCGGATGGATGAATTTTGGTACAAACATTCATGTTCCTCTTAGGATGATTTGTAATTACTTTGGTGATCCATTAACCTTTCATCTAGCACCATCACCAGGTCAGAATCTACATTTGACCAGCACTTCTGTGCTTTTCACATTGTCCAATACATTTTTCATTCCTGAATATTCATTGCTTTGTTTGTCCAATAATAGTGGACTGGAATAGTTGAGATTTGGGAAATTGTGCCTATTCTCACCACGCTCATGTACGTTAGTATGAAGCTAAAGCCAGGAGAAGGTTATCTGAAAGTTTGATGGTTGTCCAGGTGCTGGTTGACAGATTTTGTTACCTTTGAAGCGAGCCAAACTGTTTCCCACATTTTGATCTTTCTTGTATAGCCCAATGCATTAAAGTGAATAAACACAGTACGCCAAAATCTCTGTTTCCTAAAGGCATTTGTTTTCTGTTATTGCTAAATTTAAATTAAACTGATTTCTGTTATTGCTAAACAGGCCAGATCTGGATGAATTTCATTGTTCTTTTCTTGATACAGTTTGAGCCAAATAATAAATTTTTCTGTACAGATGAGCTGTTGTGCTACTGTAATGATGTAAATTTCACTTTCAGCAGTCAATTGTTTCATCATTCAGTGAACTCTGGAAAAATTTGGAGTTCTTTTGGGCCTCTGAATATTTGACACTAGTCAGGCTGACGAAGTAAAACAGGTTTCCTGAAAATTACTTTCCTTTGTTTGTGTTCCAGCTTTGAACCAGTGCTCATTCTGTCCACTCTTTATGGGATCCTGTCACAGGAATCACTGGCAGAAACAACATCCTGGAGTCGTTTCCAGTGAGTAAGGAGCTGAAGGGCTTTGGGCTGTAAAGTCTGTGACTTCTTAAGCAATTAGGCTTATTCTAACACGATTAACACACAATGGAGCCAAGGTCACAACTTCTAATGATCTCGCTGCCCCAGAGAGTCTGTTTATTAGTATGACCTTTAAGACTAACATGCTGAATGATGATAACATGTTAGTGACTGACTCTAAGACACATTTTATTCACAAATACAGAATGTGTTGTGCTGAAAGCATCAACACATGCAACCAACATACATGACAAAAAGGAAAAACAATTTGAGACAAGATTAGACTTTAAAGGAGTTGTTTAAGTTTTAAGGACTTTTTTAAGTCTTTTTTAAGGACTTATCTTTTAAGGACTAAGATAAGATATTCCTTTATTCATCCCTCAGTGGGGAAATTCACTGTACTTATACTTGGTCTTGTCAAGAGTTAGTTGAGAAGAGCTTGGCTTGGCTCTGTCCAAGTGGTATCGATTAATTTTATAATCTCTCAACTATTCCTTTAATTTCCTGAAGCAGTCAGTTACTGGTTAGTTATTTTACTGCAGAGTCAGAGATGCAGTGGAACTGATGCTGGATGGCGTGTCACCGCCAGGAGCAACCTTCAGAGCTGCAGAGGCAGAGAGGCACTTTGGTTCAGACATTAGCTTCACAGGCTTATGTGCATTGCCAGGACTTCTAAATAAGTCAGCAGTGATGTTAGAATGACTGCAAACAGCTTCTGGTGATGGTGGTTTCAAACCCAGCGAGGTCACGTGTCAAGAGCTTTTGGATGTGACCCAGTCTGCAAAGTGACGATACAATCCTAATTCCAGTAAAGTCAGGATGCTGTGTAGAACATAAATACAACTGTATGTGATCATTTCCAATTCTTTCTGACATATACTCAATTGAAAACAGTACAAAGACAATATTCTACAATTTCATTTAGCAGATGCTTTTATGTGAGGCTCACCACCTTGTCAAGCATATGACTGTATAAAGGATATCACTACATGGGCTCAGAGACACTTTGTGAAACTGTTGTCAGTAAACACAGTTTGTCTCTGTATCTACAAATGCAAGTTAGGACTCTACCATACAAAACAAAAGCCATATATCAACAACACCCAGACATTTCTCTGGTGCCCGAGCACATCTGATTTTGGAACCCATGGATGTCGTGTCCTCCAGGTGATAGAGGAAAAGGACCATTGAAAAGCCAGCATCTGTAATGGTCAAGTGTGTTAGTGGGTAACTGTGGAGACACCATTAATGCTGAAAGGTGCAATTTTTTCTTCTGCTTTCCTCTTCAATTCATCATCTTGTGACACCTTAGTTTTGTAAAAGTTCACTAATTAACACATTTGATCTCTTTTGTAGGATCCATACAAAAATCAAACCATACACTGACAATTTTTGGGGGAGTTTTTTGTCAGAGTATTTCTTGGCTTCACTTGTCTTCACTGTTTCCCTGGCAATTAGTGCTGGCCAAGAAATAGTTTAATACCCAAAATCTTGAAATTGTTGTTTTCACGCTTCAATTTTTGTACATATTAAACATATGAAATACAACATAGACTATGAAAATTTCCCTTATGTCTCTATACATTCATCCACCCTCGAAGCACACATCAGCACTAGTGTGAGTGCAGCAGCCCTATCACAAGATTGAATTGAATTTAAAATAGACTTGATACATTTTGGAGTAGGTCAGTGCTGAGAAGACATATGCATGCATAATACAAAGCGTTCATGCAGCATCTGCACATGCCTCATTGGTAGTGGCTTGTCGAGCCTTGCACCTGCAATCAGAGGGGATAACATTACAAGCTGTGTGCGCAGCAGCACAACTCGCAGCTCTCTCCCGCAGACCAAAGAGGGGAGCAAAAGTAGGTCACCCTCCCAGAGACCCACACATCTCTCCCAGTGATCCCACACTGCAGCGCTGCTTGCGTCTGCCATGAGAGGGCCTCTGACGGGAGCGAGAAATGGGAGTCGACGGCTCCCTTCCACTCATTTTTCCTCATCCCTGCTCCTGTTAGATGCCAAACAGGAAACAAAATCAGCGGGAGATGGGTCATGAACAGTCCATTACTGATATGATATCTGGAGAGTCTCCACTGTAAATCATCTTGCTGTCGTGCATTCATCAAGCATATGACTCACAATCTGCACCAGAAATTTCAGAGGAATTGTTTGACATTTTAGGAAATACATGTGTTCACTTTCTTGCTGAAATGTAAATAAGGAAAGAGATACCACTCTCATATTTGTCACAGCCAGAACAAACAGACAAGAGCTGGATGTGCTGTTTTAATGCAGGCCTGTTTTCAGTCTGATATCCACTTAAGCACAATGGTGTTTCTATCAAATGCTAACTTGCTCAAATGACTATGCAAACATGCTGATGTTTTTTGCAGATATAATGTTTACGTTTATGTTTATGTAATCTTTGCTATTTAGCACAAAAGTCAAAGTGCAGCTGAGGCTGATGGGAATTAGAATTTGGCTACACAAATTATTGTATATATAGCAATGATGGCAATAAATGGAGAATTAAAGGATCACCAAAGTTATGTTCACGTTAAAGGGAATATAAATGTGTGTCCCTCTCATCATGTGACGCTGCTGCTGCTGCTGTAATGAAATCCAGAACAGTCTAGATCATATGCAGGCTTCTGAGTTATGTGCTTAAGTTTCTCCAGCAGTGAGAACTTTCAGATCGGCCGACTGCTGACTCGACAGCTTCACACAGAAGCAGGAGGTGCTTTGATCTCAGATTAGTAAAAAGAAACTGGGGGATGAGGTAAAGTAGGAGAGGGGGGAGGTTGGAGGAGTCAAAAGACTGAGAACATGCTGTTTTAGTTCACATGTTTAACATTTATGCAAGAAGAGAAAACTATATTTAGTGTCTCTGGTTTCATCTGCATAAGAGGTGATCAGCCTGGTTTTACAGTCTCCAACATAATGACCATCCTGGCATCCTGATGTTTAGCATGTTATGATATTAGGTAATAAACTCAAACTACAGCTGAAGCTTATGGGAATTTCATTTAGTTTTATTGAACCAAACTATCTCATTTTTGATGGCACTAGATGATTAGGGGATCACCTAAGTTATTGCTATTCATTCTGAAGGGATCATGGATGTCTGTGCCAAATTTAATGGCATGAAATAGACTTTTCGTTCAGAACTGCAAAATCAACCTCATGATGGCGCTCAAGGAAAAATAAGTCAGTAGAATCCATCATCTGAGAAACATATGATGTCTGTAAATATCCTAGCAATCCATCCAGCAGATTTGAAATGAACCAAAGTGGTGGATCACCTGACCAACATTGGCTAAGAAAACAACACAACAAACCAGTGCAACAGCTGATTAAGTCTGTATTATTCCTCTGATATTCAGTGACTGATGGTGGGATTTAGTCAGGACACCTCTGAGGAGCCTGGGTGAGATCATCTCCATTCATGGCCCTGGGCTGCACCCTTTTTAAAGCCGGGATATGAAGGAACAATGGCACTCTATGAAAATCCCAAGCAGGCGCTCTTTCTCCAAGCTTCCCCATTTCCTGTGAATTAATAATAGCCTTTCTGGGGAAACGGATTCGCTTAAGATTCCCTCATTTAACAGCTGCATGGGAAAGTAGAATGAGTTCCACTGAGTCAGGCCTTTGCATTAAATAGGTTTCACAGCTTGCACAGCAGCAAGACATGCTGTTCTGACACGGAGAAGATAACAGACTGTGTGAGAGGTGTGAAGAAGATCTGAGAGAAGCATCTCTGAACCGAGACCAGAAACTGAAGCCNATCTAATGATATGTGGAGCAATATGATTTCTTAATCACGGCGTTGGTGCCCTCCCACCGAGAAGCCTCAGCGCCATTAGCTGGAAAAGGCTTTCATCTTTTTAAAATGAGACCAGATGAAGGGCTTTTGCCACTTGGAGCCTTGGAGCTCACCAGGCTCCAAAGGATGTAGGGTAACTGCTGGAGGGTTGCTTCACATATATTATCATTACAGAGTGTTGGAAGGAATATACACAAGAAAACTAATACAGTCTAACACAGCAGTGCTGCCTTAAATCCTCCTTTCATGAAGGCTATAATGTTCAGTTTTTGTTGGAGCTATTTTAAGGCGCTGATTGCTGCTTTAGTTTTAGCTGGATGTACCTAATAAACTGGCAACTGAGTGTCTCAGTAAAATCAAACTCAAAGAGAATATGCAACAGTCATGCAAGTGTTCAAGATGTATTTATATAGTACACAGAGGTGGATTGAGACCAACCTTTTGCTGTATAGGTAGCAGGTCTGGTAGCATGTAGGTCACTGGTTTTAAGTTTTGTCTGCAGGCATCTGTGTTCTCAGTCTAACATGTTTTTTTTTGTCCAAATTAAGCAGTTCTTGCAGCAGTTGAGCAACATTTGGTCGCTCCATCCAGAACACCGTGCAAGTGATTATAATCCCCTCCAGATTTTCTCATGCTCGCTGCCTTAACTCCTCCAGAGGTGGTTCATGGGTCCAGCTGTTGGTTGAGGGTTGGGTCTTAAGTCATATTGTCCAACAATGGCCACACACAAGGAAAAGAATGAAAACCTTTTTAGCATCCAAATATCACACACAGATTTGGGACACTCAAATATATTGATGTTGATGTAGTCTACAAGTAGGAAAACAATTCAGGCACGATCTAGTGTAAGTAAAATACAGCAGCGACATTGTTCAAAATTATGTATCTTAAGTTGCAGACATGTCACCCATGAGGTCACCGAACATCTTAGTTATTTCATCCTTTGCAACAGAAGGTATCATACTGGGTCTTATTATGTGTTCTGCATCCACGGAGTTAATTGATGATTTATGTAAATGGAGATTAATCCCTGGCGAAATGCTTTCGGATGCAGAGATGATGTCATCCTCCAGCCTTTTGTGTTGAAGGAGGGGGGCTCGCCACATGAGCCCTGGCTGTCCCTCTCATTTCATTTTAATGAATAGCAAGACGTTTCACACACTGCTTGCACAAAGAGCATTGAAAAGCAGGGCGCTGCAATGCTGAACACTGTGCTAATCTGCTTCTGTCGGACATCCTGAGAGATGACAAAGACCTTGATCAGTCAGCAGACAAACCGGCAAGAGTGTGAACAGTTTATTAAGTGCGGTGAAATCTAATAGCTGAAATCCCCTTGACTCGCTTTCAAATCAGCCATCCGGTGTTGCCACAGGTTGCGCATGCTGTGTTGCAGACATTGAATCAGCGCTATGGCAACATCCTGAGCCCTAAATGATGGACGAGTTGTAGTAAATTGGCATTAGTATTCCTATCGCAACCCATGGTGAATGAACCCAGCAATGACTAATGCGAAGCAGGGGAGTTAGAAAACAAGAGCCGGGCCAGCGAGTGCAGAATCACACACACACACACACACTGGAACACAGATTTTTAACAGTGATAATCCAAGCCTTTGGTCTTACTTCACAGTGTGGGTGAACAAAATCGCTCACAACTCGGCATTTGTTTTCCCTTGTAGATTGGATTATGGTAATGGAGACGGAACATCTGATCTCAATTCTGTATGGCTGCAGATATCAGATGTCTCATACAGTTTGGAAGATCCACTTTCTCCTCTATATGTAAGAGAAGGGCCTCAGTTTGCACAGGCCTGATTGTGCAAAGACAAAAAAACATCTAGAAACCATAGACTGTATAAAATATGGACGTAGTGTCCGTGACGTCACCCATAGGTTTCTGAAGAGCAAAAATGAAGCAAATCGTAGTGCGTAGCCATCTTGGTAGCCTACCTCCAGTTACTCCAAATATGGACAAAGAGGTGGAGCGAGGGCGGAGCTGAGGCGGGTCGAATGAACGCTATTGGCTGAAAAAAAGCCGCTGAAAAAAGCCGCTTTATTCGAAATAATCAAACTAGCTACGGCTAACCAGCTAGGTTAAATGCTAAATAGCGTTGCTAGCCGGCTAACCCCACGACGATCTCTTTCCCAAACTCAGTGACTAGAATTAGCCGGGGTGACGCCCTTTAGACCGTCAGTTCATAGCTGTCAATCAAAGTGGCGCCACTTAGATTGACAGCTATGAACTGTGCATAATGATGTATGCTGTATATTTTAAACGAACGCCTTATAAAAAAATTCGCCCCCCCCAGAGTTGTCATGGAGTAGAAAAACAGCGTATGAGACTAGAGCCATGTTTTGAACCAGGCTGTAAATATGTTTTTTTTCTGTCGTAAAGTCGGACATTTTAACATGGGGCTCAAATGTAATTGACTCCCTTCTGCAGCCTGCTCTAGCGGTTATTCGAGGAACTGCAGCTTTTTTGCACTTCCGCATTGGCTTCATTTTTCAGTGCCGGAGGTTGCCGCTTGCTAGAAACAGAGACATGCTGAAAACGTGCGTACGAAAATCATCGTGAACGACAGGTTGCTGGAATTCCTCACATTTGAATGATGAGGGATTCCAGTCTCATTTGAGCACCTTCAACCCTGTCTGACCCTGCACGGAGGGAGTTAAGCCTCGGCTGCAACGTGACTCTGAGGAGGGTTATGCCTTGTGAAATGGGCTATAATTCTGAGTTAATATAAATAGTCTGACTAATGTTCTTGGAGGATTATCCATACTGTAAAGTCGAGCTGTCAGATGTGCTGGAGGGAAGGCTGCAGCAGCGCGGTTCTTCTCTTCCTCTCTGCTCCCATCAGGAATTATTTGTTGCTTTCGCATCACGTTTATGCTTATTCGCTTTCTGGTTTCCGCTTTCTAACATCTGTCTGTTTAATATGAAGCCACAGTTGGGTAGTTTAGCTTAGCACAAGAGTTGAAGCAGGAGGAAATTTCTAGCCTGGTTTGGTCCAAGCTAACGAAAAACACCTACCATGAGAGCTCATTAATTAGCATGTTACATCTTGCTTGTTTAATCAGCTAAGAAAGTAAAAATTACAATTTTCCTTTTCATAGGTTTGTTAACTGAGGTATTTTTTTTGCATGTTTTTACATTTTTGTTTTGTTCAAATTAAACAATCAAGATATAAAGAGTGATTAATGAGCTCTAGAGACGCTGCTTGATGCTAAGCTAAGCTAACGTGCTGCTCCCCATGTGTGCAGACAGAAGGCCAAATTAATTTTTTTGGCGCCATGACTGTATACAAAGTCACTGGAAAGACGTGATTAGATGCAAAGACGCACCAGTTCAAAGAGTTTTGACTTGAGCGAAAATGTTCCACTTGTCCTGGGGCTCTGTGAATCTGCGTCATAAACACACAGGGAGGAAAACTGAGAACGAGATATTTAACAGACAGACATGCCAGTGCTATTGATCCTCTCATCTGCCTCGCTGCCAGAAAGCGAATAAGCCGAAAATGTTCAATTATTGCTTCAACTGCTTTGAGAACCTCGCTCATGAGTGCATGACCCAGAAACATGACACAGAGGTTCAAGCTTTAGGTTCTAAAAATCAGATTAATCTATATCAGGTTTTCTCATTAGGGCTGTGGTGTGTTTAGCCTGGACACTTTTTCACCAACCTCAAGATAAAACACTAATTGGAAAATACCCAATTTCCTCGGCACATAATGGCCGCATCCCTCCTATCTCGTGACCCATCTCTCAGCTGTGTTTTTAGACTGTGTCGGAGGAGATTTTTTTTAAAGCTTGCCCTCCAGTGATATACAGCATGTGAGGAACTGCCCTCTGAATGAGACAGTGACTGGGTTCGGTTCTTCAATGACAAAACACAATGACCTGTATTCGGTCTTGAAAAAATGAAATAAGCTTTGCACATAGTTGAATCTGTGTTTGACAGGACAAATAGAAGGGCCGAACAGAGAGTTATGACTAACAGATTTCACTGTTTAAAGTCACGTCTCTGAACGTGTCCCCTGATGACCGGGCTGCTTGGAAAAGCCCTGATCTTGTGGCTGGGTAGTTTCCAGGTGTGTCAACATCAGCCCATGCTACATGTTTATCACCCCATGGGTCAGGAAATAGGATAAAGTTACTGAAAGAAGTGTGGATTTCAACCATACAGCGGTGTGTTTGTGGTCACCTGGGGAATATGAAATGACAGCACGTCCAGTCCGAACCCTGAAAGTGCGAAGAGGAGATAAAGGGAGAAATGATCGGGCTCCTCTGGCACCGTCTCGGCTCCGTTTTGAAATGCTGAATCACACGTGTACAAGCATCTGTTTTCGATTTGTTCCATCCCTCTCACTCCCTGCCTCACGCTCTCCCCTTCTCTTCCCCTTTTCCGTCCACCCTGCCTTCCTCTGTGTGCGGGGGCAGGCTTCTGGTCGCGGCCGGGCCAGAACCGGGTCCAGGGACAGGCCAGGAAATGCGTCAGTCGACTCAAATATTGAAAGCAGGTTGAGAGTAAAGGGCAGATCCCTGGGGAGACGATGGGTGTGAGGAAGTTGCTGACTCCCCCCGTTATGACACCCAGCCCTGAGTCACAACATAAATCCCTTAAACACCCTTAAACAACTTCCAGCGTTTATAAAAACTTAAATGACTGCCCACCCTTGCACACAAGATGATTATTATTTACTTAGACATGTCTTTATTCCACCAATTTAAAAAAACTGTTTAAGTGAAGAAATATGTTGTTTACAGGCTCTTAGTTAGTGGATGTAGAAATATTTTTAGTGCTCATATGACCTGAAATGACCTGAAAATTTAAAGCTATAATAAAAATTCTAATAGTTGAGAAATCTCATTGGTCATTTTTCAAGCAAAGATTCAAAGTAATCCATGGTCCATACGTTTGTGAATTTCCCCACTGTGGGACGAATAAAGGCTTATCTTATCTTATCTTATCTTATGGTTCCATGGTCCTCAACAACGGTGCTTTATCTAATTTTACATTATAGTAAATGAAATAGTTTTGGTATTTGGATTGTTGATCAGGCAAAACAAGACATTTGATGGCATCACCTTGGATAATAGTAAAGGGTATTTTTCTATTATTGCCTGTTTTAAATATTAAAACTATGAATCAGTTCATAAAAGAAATGACAGATTAATCGATAAGGAAAATAATCAGCCCAGCTTTTTGTTTTTTGGGTCAGACAAAATAAGCAATTGCCAAATCACTGTCTGGATAAGACTCAGGATTTAAGATTAAAGGCAGAACTGTTTCTCAGATTTTCCCTGTTGTTGGGTGTCATGACGCTCCATCATCAGCTTGAACTCTGGGAATCTGTGATGGGCATTTTTCACTTTTCTGACCTTTACAGACTAAAGGGTGAAAAACTCAAACTCTAATCTTGTGGAGTCACTTTTCAAGCAAAAATGCAGCTGGTTGCTGGTTTTATCTGTTTTTTTCATTGTAAACTTTTGGACTGTTTTGGACCAAACAAGACGTTGGAAGATGTCACCTTGGGCACCATTTCATTCAGAGACAACTGTGATGGTCATTGTCATTATTTCCAGAAATTTTACAGATTATTAACTAAAAGGTGATCGGCAGAAGAATTGATGATAAAAAACATTACTAAACATATAGATCAGCTTGACTTTTACATTCCACTCGTTTCTCATCGCTTCCTGTTGTTGGTATTTGCTGTGGTTCTCCCTGGAGAGTGTGGTTTGGTGAAGGGACCAACGAGCCGTGACTCTGCTTCATTTTTTTCTCACAAAACTGTAAATTCTGCTGTTTCCTCACTCTGATTCTGGCAGAACTGCTATAGCTGTAATTCCTCAGGGAGTAATTTTCAGTGCCATGTCTCAATGTTGTTGACTGAGGACGGATATGCTTCACTTCCCTGCACTCTTTCATTGTTTTCAGCACAACCAGTGTCACAGTTGATTTTTCTGCTCTTATTCAGTTAGATTTCTCTCACACAGTTGGTGAGTTTTGGGAAAATTAACAAAGAATTACTCCTTTCTTAACTTCTATCTGCACTTAAAGCTCCCATCTCAGGTTGAGCAGTAAAACTCCAATTGTCGGGATCCGTGCATTCCCAGCATCCTCTCTGGCCTTGTGTGCTGACTGTGCTTCCTTGCTGATGGTGTCAGGGTAAGGTTAGTTCTCTGCTGGTTGACACAGGAGTCACATCAACATTCAGGTTCATGCACTGATGGACAGAGGTCACAGGTCGTGGAGGAGAGCCAGGGAATGACATCAGGGACATGTTGCTGACTTGCAGAGGAAGCACCTGGGGGGAAATCCATGAGGAAGTGACAGGAGCCATCACCACTCCTGTTGTCTTTGACGATCATGTGACATATGAATAAACAGCAGCTCCATGTGCTAAACCATCAATCTGCTGTTTCCAAGGCAGTTGTTCCATTTTTGTATCAGATGTAAAACAGCAGACTTCCAGTTAAAAGTTTTCATGTTTCGAGTCTGTTCAGAGTGAAAATGGGAATCAGCAGAATTCATGTGGAAGCTGGCCGTCCTCTGAGCTGTTGTTTCTGCGAGCACCATCTCTCGAGCTTTCAGACAGGAAAGAGCTGAATGCTTCACACGTCTGGTATGCCTTTCTAGTGCGAGCCAAGCTGCATGTTTAGCCCACAAAAATGCCGGGAAGACTCCCAGCTCAGCCCCACCACCGCCGGACACATCACGCCTGCGTTGGGATTTTCACAGAGGGAATTCAGCTATTTCAAAATGTCAGGGTGCTACACTGTAGGATTGGCTGACTCGGAGCGGCGCTCTATTCTGCGCCGGGTTCTAGCCTGGTGCGCTGCCCAGAAAAAGACTGCGAGAAGCACCACGTCTGTAGGCTTTATTGTCTTCCTCCCTTCAATGGAACATTGTGCAGGCCGGTTCTCACAGCCCGGGCCTCCTCTGGATCTGTGTGTGTTCCTCCTTATGTCTCCCTCGTCCTGAATATCTTCATTGACATTTTTGTGTGTTGCCGTCATCTCGGACCACCCTGAGTTAATATAAACCTGCGCCGCCAGCCGAGACCTCTCATATCCTGACCTCTCTGTGGCCTGTCAGCCTTTCTCCACTTTACCCCCACTCATCAACAGCGTCCCTCTCCCCACCCACTCTGACAATACTGTTGTGACGTCCTCTTGCATCCTATGTCATAATAAACATTTGAGATTGTCCACCCAAGTCTGTTTCCCTTGTGATGATGATGCACAGGAAGTACTCGCAGACCAGACTCATTCAGGTCTGAACAGAAGGGCGGTGTCGGCGCTACTGAAAGGGTTAATCTATGTCACATTTCCTCTACATGACAGTCTTTGTTGGCTCCCTGTCTGAAGTGCCATTTCCCCATGGGCTGTGGTGGCCTAATTGTGCGACCCCCCCCACCATAGCTGATGGGGGGGATGGATGGAGTTGGCATTGTGTTATGTATGGCAGTGACACCCGGCTGGTTTGTCAAAAAGACTAATTGCAGCCAATATTAAAGCCCTTTTCCATGTCGTCTGCCAAATTTGGAGAGACAATAAAATGAAACCAAGACGTGATCTGGCCTTTATTTCTGTTTGAATATATTAAAATTTGTAACAACTTTCTTTAAGAGTAAATATATTTACACTTTAAGAAATGTATTTTTTATCATTGATTAATCGCGTGACCCATGAAATTTCACACCTGAGCTTACCTGAAACCGATGTGATGTTGTGAGTTTATTTTTTTCTGCATCATCATCAAGCCACGATGTTCAATTTACGAAGAAATGAAACGTCAAAAAGCAAACAAATCCTCACGTTTGAGCAATTATTGTGCATTTTTACTCGATAAATTACTCAGATTGTGATTTTATTGTCCTAATCAACATCCGTTAATCCTTTTATTTTATTGAGTAATTGAAAAGTCAACAAATAGTTTCAGTACTTTAAATGTTAAAACTTCAGCAGCGTTCAGGTTCTCAGTCTGTTTTAGCTGTAATATTGTGGTATGAGCCTGCCATTGCTCAATAAAAGCAAGAAAGATACTGCGGTGTGTTTGAAAAAAAGCAATAATTTGAATGTGATATTCGGTCAAGTCCAGTTACAGACTGTTGCATCACTCCAGCAGCGGTTTCCTTCACACTGACGTTTTATTCATTAAAGACGTGAGAGAGTGAAAGCTGGATTGTTGTTTCTTCCTGTTGTTGATATCAGAGCGGGAGTCGTTGTTTATGGGATTTCCAGAGTGACTTCACCGCTGACCCACAACAAGTCAAGGTCTCCCAAGACTCGCTGGCCGCGTTCCCATTCATTGTCCCTTTTTTTTCAGCTGCATTCCTGTTTAGCTTCCAAGAACCGTGCTGTCAGCAGGAAGTCCGACACATGGCTGCTTCCAAATTCTCCATAAACACGGTCGCATTTATAGAAACCTCTGTCTTGATCGATCGAGTTTACTGTTTTTGATTCGGCTCCTTGTCTGCACTGAGTGTCATCAGTTGTTGATAACCGATCTCTATAATCTCCTGTGCTGTGGTTGTAGTGTTCAGTACAGCCTGGGCATGTATTAGTAGCTAATAGAGCTCCAACCACAAAGCTCCAGAGGCTGTTAGAGACATGAATGGTGTGTGGAAAACTGCTAAAGGAACAAACCACATTAAATCTGTCCTCCAAGACAGAATTGAATTCACAGTTTGAGGAGAGAGCATCTCCAGTCAGATGCCAGATTGCTCTGACTTGTTAACCTTCCTACAGCCAACTGAGATATGTGTTATGCTGTCTGTGGTGAAAGTTGGAAAATATTTACATCCTTCTCAGAGAATAACTGAATTTTTCTTCCAATGAAATTTTAACCCTCTAAAGGTTTGTTTTAAAATTAGGGCTGGAACTTACAGTTAATCTCATTATTGATTAATGTGATGATTATTTTTGAGGTGAAAATGAGGTGAAACGTCCATCACAGTTTCTCATAACCCAGGGTGACATCTTCAGAGTCCAAAGCAAGAGGATATACAGTTTTCAATGATAATAAAACAGAGAAAATGAGCAAATACTCATATGAACGAGGAGCAAATTGTGGGACTATTTTCAGCTGCGGATTAAGACATATTTGGTGCTTCATTAAGTATTTACAGCAGCAGGATGTTGTATGTGAAAAATAGGCTGCAACCTCGATTCCGAAAAAATGAAATAAAAACAGAATCCAGTCAACACTGATGTTTGCCGACGTTGCTTTGGATAAAGCGTATACTAAATTACATTGTAGAATTATAGACAACAGTTCTTGAGCCCGTGCAGTAATATCCTTTATACAATCTTCTGTTTGACAAAGTAGTGAACCCTGCCCCATCTTTGCTTGTGACTGACTGAGCCTTTGACATGATGATGATTATTATGACACTGTTACCAATGAACCTGTTTACCTGTGAATGATCCAAACAGGTGTTTTTGGATCATTCAACTTTCCCAGTCTTTTGTTGCTCCTGTCCCAACTTGTTTGAAACGTGTTGCTGCCATCAAATTCAGAATAAGCAGATATTTACTGTTGATGAAATGATGAGTCAAACATTAAATATATTGTCCTTGTATTGTCAAAAACAATTAACAAATGATCTTGTTCAGCTTTATTTATGTTGTGCAATATGCGTTTATGTCATTGATGTATTTCAGTCTTTAGCCAATGACAGAGCTCTGTGCCACAGAGGAAGAAGTTGTATCAGATACAGACAAAAAAGTAGAAAATATAGAATATCACCAGACTTATCCTTTAAAATGCCTCAAATTAAACTTTCAAATAATGCTGCAAGTGTTTGATAGCTCTCATTTGATCACACAGTAGTCAGCAGCTCAAGATGCTCTGAATAGATGTTTCTTCTTAGACAATCAACTGTGTGAGGAAAATGTCTTTCTCTCAGATGTGAAGTTGCTTTTAGACACTTTGAGTCTTTCATATGACTGTCCTCAGTATTGAAATCTGTCCAGCTGTCTGACTACAGAATGAAAGGCGATATTGTGCAGAAGACGTCTGTTCCACAGCTGACCCATAGTTACAGCTTTGAAATATTAGTGGAAAGGCTGACACAGGAAAGAAAACCCTCACAGATCCAACTCTGATGCAGCAGGAGAGAAACTTTCTGCCACATTACGGGTATTTAGGTTTACTGTATAATTGTGGACTTTCAGAATTGTGCTCCATATTTTTGACGCAAGCCGGAAGAATTCTGCTTTAAAATTCAGCTAATAACTCTGGATTTACTTGGGTCGTGCACCCTTAAATCAGTCTGTCTGCGTAGAAGCTAAAATTAGATAATCCAGATGTTTTGCCATTTGTCTGCTGTGCAAATCTGCGCACCAGACGAGTTATAAATGGAAACAATGCCATATTCGTTATTTTAGACATTAGAAGAAAATCTCAGCGGAGGCAGACGTGCTTGTCACATTTGCATATTTTATACTTGAAAGGGTCTTTTATCCAGTGATATCTTTATCTCAAGTTGTTTATTTGCTTTCTTCCATGTCATGTACATGTCTTGCAGTTGATGGATCCATCTGTATGGTCTTTCTGTTAGCTGCTTTGAATTTGAACCGGCTGGATTTCAAATAGAGCGCGAAAGGCCACTTCAGCTGTTGCTCTCTCTCTCTCTCTCTCTCTCTCTCTCTTTCTTTCTGTGGCTGTGAAGCAAACAAGGGGAGACAGTTTTTTTTCTTTTTGGCAGGCTGACCCACTTCTCGTGCACCTCGTCGCTGCCTGACTCTGGACTGTGATCAGACAGGGGGGCCGCTGATGGCTCCCCAGCTGCCTGCCGGGGTCGCTCACAGGGTCGCCGCAGGGTCAGGAGTCAGAGTTGGGCAGCCAGCATTTTTACTGTATGAGTGCACGAGTGGGTGACGTGTGAAAGAGCTGCTGGGACGTGTAGTTTTGAAGGAAAAGATGCAATGATTTGTGAGCAACTTCTGAATGGTTGAATAGTTTTGTGGCCACGTTGGTTGGTCAGTCCATCACAATTCAACAATTATTGGATTGACTGCCAGGAAATTCATCCATGATGCACAAAGGATGAATCTGACTTTCTTTGACGAACCTTGACTTTCCTCTAGCGCCACCATGAGATTGGCTGGTTTTGAGTTAAATGTCTCAACATGCAATTTTGTAGAGATATATTGTAGAATTAATCATAATAAGTCCCATTAGCCTCAGCTGTACTTTGTGCTTAGAGCTAATTAGCACTAAAATGGTAAACATGGTAAATCCCTGTTTCACATCTGCATGCTAGTCTTGTCTGTTAGCATGTTAGCAATGGACAGGCATGAAAGTGGGATCGATCCACTCGTCCAACTTTTGGCAAGAAAGCTCATGTGTTTTTCCCAAAATATCAAACTACTCCTTTCATATGATAGTTTTCACACTTGAATTTGTAATGAACAATTGAAATGAAAACCTGATTCTGACTTTCTCCTTGGACGTGTCAGCAAAACAGCCCCCTGGCCAGAGATTTTGCAGGACTGAGCTTGGCTGTAGAAGATCGTGTTTGATTCGAGTGTTTCTGCTGAAGAATGTCTGTTCTCTCCATGTGCACATTTAGAAGATGGGATTCATCTGCTCAGATTAGGTGGGAATGTTATCCCCAGCTCAGGGACTGCTTGCCTGGCTGCTTTACTGCCTGTGAACCGTTGGTCGTTGGACAGCGCCAGAACTAATGTCTCTCGCCAAGGGAGGGTCTGAAAATATGCACACATGTTGTTCAAGGTCCAACAAGACACTCGCAGCCTGATACAGCAGAGAGAATACGTGATTGTATTTGAAAGCTTTTCTTTCAGTGCTTTTTCTGTAACAAAACGTGTGACTAACAGTATGAAAAGACATGTTGATCTTCCAGATTATCTTACCTTATTTTTAAGTCTTTTCTTAAAGGGGTATTCCACCAATTTTACGCAACTTTACTCATCATTTTCGAGCTTGTGACAACAGCTGTGTAATGTCTTGGAGAATACTAGTTTGTAAAAGAAAGTGTGTATCACAAACTGGAGGTTTGGCGATGAGTACATTTGCCTGGCAAGGGAATCTAATGATTGAGTTGCATTATGGGAAAAGTGAGATCTGTTGTTTTTGGGTCAGACTAGGGACTACAAGTCAGGATATCTCGGCCTCATCTGCATTAGTTTTAATCATTTAAGTCTATTGTGAGTCTGTCATATACAAAATTTTTGGAATAAGCCTTTAAAAAAATTTTTTTTTAATAGTTTAAAATAACTTTTGATAGATGGACGCTGTCTCTGATTCACAATGAAGACATAGCAAGAGCTGGCTCGTGTAGAGGAGTTCACAGCCCCCTTATGATAAATCATAAAAATGTTACTTTCAACAGGGTTTCTATTTTTTGCCAATATATCCAACCAATATTGGCCCTTTATTACATATGGGATATTGTTAATATGATTGAGGGTCTTCTTTGACCACAGCTACATAAAATCACTCAGTAACAGCAGCAATGAATTTAGTCTCTTTTTTAACGTTTCTTTTTGTTGACTTCTTCTTATTCTTAGTTTTCTTTGGGTTTGCAGAGACCAGAGAGGATCTAAGTGTCGTTTCAAAGTAGAAAATTATGGGTGAGACGCTGAGCATCGGAATGTTCACATATAAAGATATTTAACACTGGCATTAATCAGTCAGTCCTTTTGGTGTTAGTGTTGGCCTTCAAAAACTCATTAGTTCAAGCCTTTATTTTTAAGCACTTGAAATATGTATTTCAAGTATTGCTTGTGTTTGCGGCTTCATCGGATAAAACAAACACCAGATGTGTTTGCGACTTTGTTTTTTTAGTGTTTTCGGGCTGATTTCGGAGGAGACACATCAGGCCCTGCTCCCTCTGGATTTATGTGCTGTGGTCTGCGGCGTGCAGAGGAACACCACACAGCCAACCCATGAGCATGTGGGAGGGAGAGCTGGCAGGGGTGTGGCAGGGGCTGAGGAGGAGGAGGAGGAGGTGTGAGGGAGCAGACAGGCAAAAGTTCACCCACAGCAGGCAGACTGGTCATCTAAGGTGGAGTGCTCAACCCGCCGCCAGACTAGATATCGCCTTCGGTGAGAACAAAACATGAGTGTTGATTTTGGAGAGGCCTTGTGCACTGAAGAGAGACAAATCTGTATTATCAGACGGACTCAAGTTCCCCCTTTTCCTGCAGTCAGACTCCTTTACCTCCTCGACCCTGGGTCTTTCAATCTCTTTATATTTTTCCCTCCCGTTCTTTCCAGTCCAGACAGACTAAATGAGAGATGTTCTGATGGTGGCTGGTTACAGAAAGCTGAGCTGGGCTCCACATAAAGATCCTGCTGGTGTCAGACTTCCTCAGGTTTGGTGGAGTCCTTGTTGACGTCAGACTGTAAATGTGAAAAAATGTGGTCCAAGTACTGCGCAGACTGGGAAGCAGAGCAGCATGAATAGTTGATTTAAGCAATGTGTCGAGAGTACTTTATTAATCCCTTTGGGAGGTTCCCTCCAGGAAATTGACTTCTCCATCATTCCTCAAATATTGCACTGTTTGAATACAAAGTATAAAGTAGAATGTAAAATATAAAATATAAACTCTAAGAATAGACACAATAATAACAATAATACAATAAATTAGGCAGTAGCGATAACAGAAAATTTAGTCTGTATCCCTGAATGAGTACAGAGTGATAGTAGCAGTGGATATGGCAATGCTAATGGTAACAGTATAGTGCAGTAAGGTAATATAATAATAATATAATACAATACTATAATATAAAATAATACAATATAGCATATAGTAGTAGTATAATGTAATATAGCATATACAGTGTATAACATACATGTACATGTATAATAATATAGTAATGTAATGTTATATGTACTACACTCTACTACATATAATAGTAATAGTAGTAAGTAATAATAGTAATAATAGTAAGTAGTAATAGTACTAATTCTCTCCTATTTCTCATTCTTTGTCATTTATGATAGTAAATGAAGGTTTTGGTTTGTTGGTTTGACAAAAGAAGTGATTTTAAGACTGTGGACTCTGGGAAATTGCGATGAGCATTTTTCAAATTTCTTGGTGTTTTATGGACTAATCATGAAAATAATCAGCAGATTAATCAGTAATGACAGTAGCTGTTAGTTGTAGCTCTACTGGGAGTCGTGGATCACAGGCTGCCTCTAGGCATGCTGGGTACACCTGGCTCACCTGGCATGACAGCTGTGATGGCACACCTGCCTTCTCCCTCTGAGATGACAAAGTACAGGGTGATAGATGACCATCCTGCATCAGTTTTATCCAAGCCCTGGGGTGAAGGTGACCCGTTTGATAAAGCAAGTTTGTGACAATGGGTATATATATTTTTGCCTTTTTGCTTTATGTGATTTTTAGCTTCACTGATGGAATAACATATGTAAAGTGCAGCTATTAACATTCATTGTGTAATTAATATTGTAAACTACCCCTCCATTTGACATTGCTTTTTCCCCACAAATCTCACAGTATAGACCAGTTTGCAGCTCTAAACTCAGCTTGAAAATTGTTCCTGAAAATATGAAGCATGCACACACATTCATATCTATTTTGAGCCGCCTTGTCTAATCTGATTTACATTTCAGAAGCCTCTTATTGCATGAAAAAACAAAACTGTGCAGCATTAGTTTAATAGAGTTAATTTTAACACTGCTGCATTATTCTATTTTCTGCTTCTGTGGTTGACAGTAGATCCACTTTGTCTGAGTGTTTTTATAACTTTTCATGCAGACGTAGCTGTCCTGCTCTGGCCTGCACGATTCTCTGTCCTTGTCAGTGATTTACGAGGCCTTTCATTGTTGCTAGAGAGGGGACACATATGCCCTTCTGCTAAAATAGACTCATTTTTTTTGGTCTTTTCCATGAGGACAAGCTCGGTCAGGTGGCAGTCAGGCCAGTCACTGTGGATTTAGTCACTGCTTCGCTGAGAGCCTTCAGGGCAGTGTGGGGTTTGGCTTTCATCTTGGTAGATAGCACAACACTGGGCACAAGCTCTAGTGTTCAGAAAGTGAGTGAAGTAAAGCAGATTTTATTTTTGTCTGGTTTAATGTTGAAAGAGTTCTGCTTTTTTTTATCTCGATTTGTGGCGTCTGTTTTTGCAGTTTAATTCATGACTGCCTCATATAACACATCATTTTTACATCTGATGACCAAAGCAGCTGGTGTGTGAAATAGATCAATGATTATTTTCTCTTTTAAAGAACCTGTTGATTATTTTTTCAATTACTCGTGTAATCATTTTAAGAGATGAAAATTTTTGTCAATTAGAAAAACTGACAGTAAACTTATCTTTAAATTTGGTCTGTTGTTCAACCAAAACAAGACATTATAATATATATAATCGTTCAAGCTAGAAAATGTCAAACATCATTAAAAAAAATGACCGTAACTATTTAGGTAACAATAGCAAATGTTTTATTTTGTCCAACCAACAGTCCAGATCTGGGAGGTCTGAAATTAATATCTGATTAATCTGTTTCAGTTTACAGAAGATTCTGTTTCTGTTTTGCTTAAGTTTAAGTCATTTTTCAAGCAAAAATGCCAAACAATCGCAGCTTCCAGCTCCAGTGATTTACTGCTTTGCTTTGTCTTATGTGATTGTAGACTGAATATTTGTGAGCTTTAGACTGTTTGTTAGACAAAACAAGTCATCTGAAGACATCTTATTACTATTATCTAACATTATATAGACCAAACAATTGATCGAGGAACTAATCTGTTTAATAAACTATGAAAACAATCATGTGTTGCAGCCGTACATTATTGTTATTACTGTTGAGAAAATTAGCTTGTCTGTTCCTCTCTGCTTCTGAAATAGGTCTGCAATGGATGATTATACTATCAATCAATTATTTCTCTTGATTACTCATTAAAAATAGTGAAAAATGCAGAACCAAACATCAACCAACCAACTTCAAGATTGAGAAGCTAAAACCAGTGGATGTTGAATAAGTGATCTATGTTGTTAAAAGACCGTTGTAATCAATTTGATCCATTGATTAATTGTTTCAATTCTAATGTGAAACCATGTGACCCTGAAGCGCCGAAGGTGCCCGTCCTCTTCTGAACTCCAGACTGTCTTTACAGAATCTGGCGGAGATCAGACACACGAGGCCCCTGTGAGGAAATAGCTCGGTGGGAGTGTTGGTGGTCTCTTGTATTGAGTGCACTGAATGAGTGGGTGGGCTGGGAGGGTCGTCTGTCTGCCAGAGTGGATGAATGCTGCCGTAGGAATGGAGCTCGGTGAATGGCTGCCACTCAGCTGTTTGGCTACATGCAAGTATTTGGCACAGCAGGCAATCAGAGGGGGGGATGGTGAGCACTAACCGCAACTTGTAGAAGAGCAACCAGGCTTTAATATAAATACTGACATAACTGATGTGAGCACCTGTCCTGAGACATACACGTTAACCCCGTGATGGACCGCTAAATCTAAGCACTCATCGACGGCTTGATGCTCAGGCCTCCAGCGTGTTGTCATCGGAGCATAAATGAGTAATTATTGCTGCAGCAGACATGTCACTTCTGAGAAGCCATTAGTGCAGATGTGTGTTGTTGAAGAGGGTTTGAGGTTAATGCAGCAACGGCGCTTGATATCCATAGTCTGGTGCAGAAATGTGAGGGGTGTTTACAGCCGAGCTCTCGCCACTTTCAGGACAGAAAGCAGGCCTGTTTAAGTATGAGGAGCACATCTAAGCTTTCAAGTGGAAATGAAAGCCTGGGCTTATGAAACAATAGTCAGGGCTTTGAACACATGTTGGGAGGGGTATTAGTGGAGACATTTGAACTCCCTCTGCACCTTAAATGCATTAGGATTGGGTTACAGCAGATTATGGCGCATTGTGCTTCTTAAATTATTAGGACGATGATGTAAATGTGACGCCAACTGGGTGAGTGCAAACGTTTCTTTGGAGGTCATAAGATCTAGGTTAAGAACGGCAAAATGCTCTGTTTGCATAATGAATACGTGTCTCCAGCTGACTCGTGTTAAGACGAGATTCCCGTGAAAGACATTTTAAAAATGCACTTGATGGCTACGTACATGATATCAATTATTAAGACTGAGGCCAAAGCTAAGACGTCCCAGGCAAAAAGTCAGCATTCTCAATTGCTAATGACAAGAAGACATAAAGAAACAGCCTGGTTTGTTTCTTATATTGAAGCATAGGGTGAGTCCTGTGAGTCCTGTGAGTATGACAGGGAAAAACCAAGCGGCAACCTCCAGCGCTGAGAAATGAAGCCAATGCTGCAGTGCAAAAAAGCTGCAGTTCCTCGAATAACCACTAGAGCAGGCTGCAGAAGGGAGTCAATTACATTTGAGCCCCATGTTAAAATGTCCGATTTTACCACAGAAAAAAACATATTTACAGCCTGGTATAAGGCGTTCGTTTAAAATATACAGCATACATCATTATGCACAATTCTTAGCTGTCAATCTAAGTGGCGCCACTTTGATTGACAACTAGCCACTGACGGTCTAAAGGGCGACACCCTGGCTAATTCTAGTCACTGAGTTTGGGAAAGAGATTGTCGTGGGGTTAGCCGGCTAGCAACGCTATTTAGCATTTAACCTAGCTGGTTAGCCGTAGCTAGTTTGATTATTTCGAATAAAGCGGCTTTTTTCAGCGACTTTTTTTCAGCCAATAGCGTTCATTCGACCAGCCTCAGCTCCGCCCTCGCTCCACCTCTTTGTCCATATTTGGAGTAACCGGAGGTAGGCTACCAAGATGGCTGCGCACTACGATTTGCTTCATTTTTGCTCTTCAGAAACCTATGGGTGACGTCACGGACACTACGTCCATATTTTATACAGTCTATGGGAAAAACGTGGGATTTGACTTTCAAATTGTATATTTTCACCTTATTCTTACCAGAGCAAAGGCCTTGAGGATAAAGACCACCAATGTGTTTGTTGAGTGTTACGCTGTCAAGGGGAACTATAGCTGCTGGATTTCATGTCCAATCCAGAAAAATCAAATATAAGCAGGACAGAGCTGCAAACATGAGCCTAAACTCTTACATAGCATCCAAGACTGGCTTCCATAAGGTGAGGAAATACAACACTGCAGATGTGCCAGATGTTAACAGGACTTACTATATGATTATTATATCATGTCCGGTCACCCCACAAGCAATCAAAAACAATCAATTTGGAATATCGTTCTTACTGCAGCTCCATGCACACCTGTTCAATATTTGGATAAACTGTGTCGGACAATAACTGTTTGTGAGTTTAGCAAAATGTGTAAGGAGGTGGATGAGTGGGTTTGTTTTTAACTGCTTGGCATTGCATAGCCAGGGGTGCCTCCTTGACCCTGCATCAGTTCCTGTAGTGGTCTTGAGGAGGGGGATGGGCGAGGGCAGAGGGCATTAGGAGCCATGCAGCTAAGAATAACCCGAGTTTCTGTTCAACGTAGCTGAAGGGGCTATGCTCAGGGATCCCACCCCCCCTCCATTCAGCTCTGCAATCCAGCCTCAACGAGGACACTAAAGCAATCAATATTACAACAAAATGCTGCCGTTTCTCTCGACAGGAAGTGGCTTTGTCACAATGGGGTCCTCAGACAGCCAGGGCCGCCCCGTCTCCAACTCCTCAGTCACCCCCCCCTCAACATCCTGTCCCCTCTCCAGCCTCCCATATTCTCCACACTCATGAAACCTTCTGTGCAAGGTTTTGAATTAAGATTCAAAGCAGAGATGAAAGAGATTAAAGATACTGAAGAGTGCAGGAGAGAGCAAACAGCAGATTGATATCAAACAGTCTGCTGATTGCTGAGGATCACTTGAAGCTAGTATGTAGTCTGCTCTACAGCTGTTCTCATTTGTATGCTGGCAGAGACACGACGGCCTGCCAACATCACTGCATCACTCATAGGCTAATTCGCTCCCCCCAGTGGGCCGGTGTCTGTAGGTTCAGTCAGCGTGCCCCAGCTGGCAATTTGGTCGAGGGGGTGGCACGGCTGTATTTTAAGGGTCACTACCTGGACCCTGTATTGGCTGTCTCCTCAGCGTCCCACCTGCTCGTTCACCATCCAGGCCACCAGGCTGCTCTGCTTTGACTCACCCTCCAAAACACAACCCTTTGGGGCATCTGTTCCCAGCTGCATCTCTCTGAGCTCTGAGCCATCCGATTCACACGCAGCAGCCAAGACGCACTTTAATCCAGCACTTATACCTTACTTGAGTATTTCTATTACATGCTATTTTGTACTTCAACAAAGACTTTAATATAGCATCATGTGAAACTAGTAAAGACGTATGGCAGCTCCTGAAGTAAAAGAAAAATGGAGGTGTCAGATCTGCAGCTTACTCAGCACAATCTCAGTGTTTATTATGATTTTACATTGCTGCTTAACTGCACTGTTCCACATCAGATAAATGATCACAGGCTGACCCTGTGCACTAACAGGGGAGTGTAACTTCAATCTGTCCTGACAGGTATTGAATCAATTGATGACTGGATGTGTGTTTAATAGTCTCCTGATGAGGTTGTAATGGTGCGGCGATGCTCATCTCTTGTCACAGTCGCTGTGCTGCGAGTCATGTTATCATCTACTTAGCTGCCCCGCTCCCTGTGGTGTGAATAAGGGTCAACTCACAAGCACATCGGGGACCTCCGCGGCCCACTTAGGAGATGGTTGCTGTGGCTACAGGCCCGGGGCGCCGTGTGCATCCATTATGGGAGGCATGTGCAGTGAGACGGGGCAGTGGGGGTTACAGCCTGGAGGGGGGTTCAGCGGGAGCAGCTGTCCCTCGAGACAGAGTCGGCACATCTGGAGCAGATAGCTGGGCCGAGCACTATGTCGAGCCTCGCTGGATCATATGTATTTGGAGCAGCGCTGTGGAGGAGAATGGACTACTATGGGGTCTCGACCTCCAGGATGGGAACCACTGCGCTGAACAGGATTCGGGATTCAGCTGTTGAATCCATAGACTGTATAAAATATGGACGTAGTGTCCATGAAGCAAATCGTAGTGCGTAGCCATCTTGGTAGCCTACCTCCGGTTACTCCAAATATGGACAAAGAGGTGGAGCGAGGGTGGAGCTGAGGCGGGTCGAATGAACGCTATTGGCTGAAAAAAGCCGCTTTATTCGAAGTAATCAAACTAGCTACGGCTAACCAGCTAGGTTAAATGCTACATATCGTTGCTAGCCGGCTAACCCCACGATGATCTCTTTCCCAAACTCAGTGACTAGAATTAGCCGGGGTGACACCCTTTAGACCGCCAGTGGCTAGTTGTCAATCAAAGTGGCGCCACTTAGATTGACAGCTATGAACAGTGCATAATGATGTATGCTGTATATTTTAAACAAACGCCTTATAAAAAAATTCGGCCCCCCCAGAGTTGTCATGGAGTAGAAAAACAGCTTATGAGACTAGAGCCATGTTTTGAACCAGGCTGTAAATATGTTTTTTTTCTGTCGTAAAGTCGGACATTTTAACATGGGGCTCAAATGTAATTGACTCCCTTGTGCGGCCTGCTCTAGCAGTTTTTCGAGGAACTGCAGCTTTTTTGCACTTCCGCATTGGCTTCATTTTTCAGCAGCGGAGGTTGCCGCTTGGTTGAAACCCGTAATGTTCATGATGTATTCCCTCAAAAATATGAACATTGTTAGGGGCTGTGTATAAATTGTCTTGACACTGATACTACAGATCAAAACACTGTTGCTTTGAAAATGTCTGACAGTGATATAATTAGTTAATGAGTTAAAACATGCAGTGGTTTATATATAGGTAATACAAATGGATGCTTCTGAAAGTCTCTGCTTTTTGCTCATTTGAATGGGTCACTCAAGAACTGTGTTTGGCATCTGTAGACATTTTAAAATAGAATATCAAAATAATTTGTCAAACTCTGTCTGGCTGCTGCTGAAACGTGCGAGGAGGAACGAGCCTCCTGAAATACAAGAGCCTGCTAAGCTCTGCATTATCGCAAAAAATGGGCAGTTTCGAAAATGACATCAGCAACGAAAACAGCTTTGCTCACAGCAAGATTATCCCTGGGTGTGGTGGGCTGAAGGCTGTTCAGTCGGAGATCAGTTGAGGTTACAATAACACATATCCACATGTGGAATAATATGGTATTGATTATTTTACTAATGTATGTTTCCATTCTGCATGAGTTGGAGCTTTTGACAGATATTTCCTCTCTGGAAATATCCCCCCCCTCTCACGCTCCCTCACATCCTTATGGAGGGAGATGGTGAGAGTAGAAAGCTGTGGGGGTGGAGAGGAAGATGAGAGCACGCGCCATCCTTCGTCCCCGGAGCTGGCTGCAGCCCTGCCAGGCAGGCTAATCCACCCAAGGCCAGAGAGAAAGAGATGAGCCAGAGATACAAGTTCTCTATCCTGCCAGCCGTGGCCGATATATGCCACACATCGTCTCATCACGGCGCTGCTGTGTGTGCAGCGCTGTTCAGTTTTTCTCCTTGATATCAAATGGAAAACGAGTCTTAAGTGTGTTTCAGAGAAAGCAGTACAATACACGTCTTTAGGAGTGCTTCTGTCAAACTCATAGACTGTATAAAATATGGACGTAGTGTCCGTGACGTCACCCATAGGTTTCTGAAGAGCAAAAATGAAGCAAATCGTAGTGCGTAGCCATCTTGGTAGCCTAGCTACCTCCGGTTACTCCAAATATGGACAAAGAGGTGGAGCGAGGGCGGAGCTGAGGCGGGTCCTATGGGCCGGCTGAATGAACGCTATTGGCTGAAAAAAGCCGCTTTATTCGAAATAATCAAACTAGCTACGGCTAACCAGCTAGGTTAAATGCTAAATATCGATGCTAGCCGGCTAACCGCACGACGATCTCTTTCCCAAACTCAGTGGCTAGAATTAGCCGGGGTGACGCCCTTTAGACCGTCAGTGGCTAGTGGCTAGTGGCTGTCAATCAAAGTGGCGCCACTTAGATTGACAGCTAAGAATTGTGTATAATGATGTATTTTGTATATTTTAAACGAACGCCTTATAAAAAAATTCGCCCCCCCCCGAGTTGTCATGGAGTAGAAAAACAGCTTATGAGACTAGAGCCATGTTTTGAACCAGGCTGTAAATATGTTTTTTTCTGTTGTAAAATCAGACATTTTAACATGGGGCTCAAATGTAATTGACTCCCTTCTGCGGCCTGCTCTAGCGGTTATTCAAGGAACTGCAGCTTTTTTGCACTTCTGCCTTGGCTTCATTTTTCAGCGCCGGAGGTTGCCGCTTGGTCCAACTATGAGCAAAGCATTCCATCACCTATTTTTCAACACAAAAAAACAGGACAAAACCAGAAAAATGTGACCTTTAAAAAAAGAGAAATGACTCATCATAGCTAGTAGGATTCATCCTCTGGGGACCATGAATATCTGTACAAAATGTCATGGCAATTCCTTCAACAGATGTTTGTGTCAGTTTGGGCCAAAGAAGAGTGACTCCATCCCTCGAGCCACAACGCCAGTGTGGCTAAAAATGAGAAGATATGTTGAGGGATGCCGAGCTGTGATTATATGAAGAAGCTGGCAATAGATCATGTTTATACTGCAAGGAAAGCATAACGTCCCACTGTGCAGTTTGAAACTTGCAGCAACAGATAGAAATGAACACATCAAGGTGGTAAATAGAGATCCAATACTTCTTATTGACATCAGGCAGCTGTGAGCCTCTGGGTGTAAATCACACCTCTCTCAGTGGTTCTGGGTGTGGCATTAGTGTTGCTGGTGTTGACAGTGGGTAGGTGGATTGGGGTTTGGGATAAACCAGACAGACATGTTCGCCTCATTGTAGAGAGACCTTGCCTGTCACTTTGTTTTGACTTCGCTGAACTGCTCTCGGGACGGCGTCTCGCTCACTTAAAGCACACCCAAACCCTCTCGCCTGTCTCGCCTGTTGCTGCTCGAACATGTCTGGGTTTGGCTCTGCAAAACTCCATCTGTCACTCACAGATTTATGGGGAGTCCTGGTGCTGTCTGAGAGCGTGGGAAATCACAAGCAGATTGCAGAATGGCTGCTTCTCAACCAGATAAATGACCTTAATGGAATTTCTTTCAGTCATACAGTTACACACCGGTGCACAATTACTAACAGCTTCTCTTGCATTTGTTTTTTAGGGCAAATATTGATGAGGTGGAGACGGAGGTTGTGGAGATTGAGGCAAAGCTAGATAAGGTAAGAAATTTGATATTGTCACTGTCAATGCACTTAATCTGTCAATCCTGTTTTACTACTTTCACAGACAGTAAATTAATATTACACTGCTCTCTGTGGGTTGAAACCTTCAGGCATGTCACACTACACGATTATCACTGATATCAAAGCTGATGTTTCTCTCTGAGGCCACATGTTCTATAGAGGTAAGCACATTATAAAACCACAAAAGTGGAGGGCAGCTCAAAAATCAGCCGAATTACTGCATATATTTAAGAGCTTCTTAAAACTTATTTATTGGCTTTCAGTTGTTTTTATGCCTTTAATTTGATAGGTTTAGCCTATTTCATTCTTCCTGTCTAATTTCTGTTTTGAAAAGTGCTATAAAATTAACAAAATTGTCCCAAAAAAAAAGCAAACAAAATACTGCAACCACCCTTTCACACAGTCACATCACAGTAGCCTGGGGAGAAACCACATTAGCCAAGTCACATGCTAACACCAAATCCAACAGGCTGACCTGCAAAACAAACATTCAGACAACTTAAAACATGGAAGGACTCAAAGCTTCAAAGCTTGCAGTCATGTCACAAACAACCAGTTTTTTGTGGTAACTTTTCTTACATATTTCCAAATAAACTTAATCCACTGTATCCACCCTCAGATGGGGGGAGGAAATAAGGACATTTGTGTTTGTTCTTACAGCCAACAACAGAGAAAATTGGTGTTTTTTTTTGCTCGTACCTTCGACATCTTCATAAAACAAAGGCAGACAGTGAGATCAATTCACTCGGTTTCAGTGAGCAGGTGAGGCACCAAGCAAAGGAGGTCACCTTGCTAGAGATGGTGCTGTGTTATATAGTGACATACACAGGCATTGAAAGAAAAGGTTGGACTGCTGATGAGGCATTTCAGGAGGAGTGTCTATCTCCTTTTGGCACAGACTTTGGGCTGTATTACTTTGCAGATGCTTTGCATGCATTAAACAGCTGTATAATACACTAAAGGAAAGGGGAAAACCCCAAATGCTCCATATGGCCTCTTTAAAGGTAAGGAGCATGTGGAAATGCAGCTAATGTACATTAATGCCACATCTTCTGGTATGGGTCAAGATGTTAAACATTAAACATATGATCTATTTCAAAATTATGATGTGTTCTTATAAAGTAAATGCAGCAGTGTATGGAGTTCAAATTAGCTCTGCCTTGAAAACATTAAATGTTGATTACATAAAAGAGTCACTACTATTAATAATATCTATAAAATATATGTAACACTGAGTGGGGTCATTTTGCATGAAGAGTACTTTTACTTTTGATGCTTTAAGTAAGTGTAGACATAGAAATAGAAATCTTCTCTATTTTTACTTTAGGTAAAAAAAAGATTTTACTTGTAATGGAGTATTTGGTAACACTTTATTTGACGCCTATCTCTATAACGCATTATAAATGTATTTATAATGCGTTATAATGACATTATAGCACTGTATAACTATAGTTATAAACACTCATAAATGATCATAATGCTTTATAGCAATAATCATAACACACTATAAAGCATTTTATCATCACTTATAAGGTCAGGTATTATAATACATTATAATTGTTGGCAACTCACTGACAATTCCCACATAGATAATGCATTATACATATATTTATGATATGCTTATAAACGTGTATAACTATCATTATAAACACTCATAAATCATCATAAGGCTTTATAACAATGAGCATAACACATTATAGAGCATTTTATAATGGCTTATAAGGTCAGGTATTATAATACATTATAACTGTTGGCAACTCACTGACATTATAAAATGCTCTATAATGTGTAATGTATTATAAATACATTTATAATGCGTTATAGAGATAGGAGTCAAATAAAGTGTTACCGAGTATTTTTATACTGTGCTATTATTACTTTTACTTTAATGAAAATCTCAGTACTTCTTCCACTACTGCAGCATGTTTTGTCGCAGCAGACATTAGGCACTTCTTCCCCTCTACTCTCAGCTTCTGACTCCCAGCTTTGTAGTATTCTGCAGGGCCTAACCCCACTGTGCCAGCATGGTTGTCCTCCACTGATGGCAATCTGTGTAATGTACATCTTAATATCGCTTGGTCCTGTTGAACAGTTCAGCTGAGGTTCGCTGAAACGTGACGTGGCAGACTCTTTGAAGACATTAGACTGCATCACACCAGCTTTCATAGCATCCAGTTTCCTTGTCATGAGGCAGCCAGATGCTTTCTCTGTGAAACTCTGTCACTGGTCCATCTGTTCCTTCTGACAATCAGTAACAGTATGTGTCCGTGAGAGTCAGGATTAGTCAGTCCTTTTACTGCCATCAGCGTTGGAAACCTCCACATCAGTTCATCCTTGTCACTGTTAATTTGTTAACTGATGAATATTTAATATTCTATAATCAAACCATTGTCTTCCATTACTTTCATGGTTGTGTTTTTGGCCTTGTATTCATCAGAGAACTGGAGCGAGGCCAATTTAACCACTTACACTTTACTTACCCCACTTACTCACTAGCATCTGAATTTGATAACATCTGTAGTTCTGGGATCATTTACTGCTATTTTCTGTTTCGTGCACGAGTGATTCTGATCTAATCCAGTTGCAGAGTTTTAGATTAGATCGAGGGCCGGGGTGGGGGGGGGTCTATTAGCTAAAAATAGGGCAGAAAAGGGGCAGAGGAAGACATAGATTTCTTAATAATATTTCTGCATTTGATTAATGACCTTTTTTCCTCTTCTTAGCTACTAGGATAATTTTTGATCAGCTTTAAAGTGGATTGCCATGAAAGTTGTTATAGTCCCTCGTTTCCTCCACAGGATGAACTGAAATAACTTAAGTGATCCCTTGACTTTTCATCTAGTACCTTCATCAGGTCAAACGTTCAAGTCTTCTAGTATTTTATATGACCAAATATACTTGTGTTTAGTGCTCGGCAAATGTTAGTACACGAGCATTGAAAACTAACATGATGATGTTTTAATATGTTATACCTGCCGCACATCAGTGTGTTAGTGTAGCCGAGCATAAAGACCAGAAGCAGGCGGAAATGAATTTGGTTGCTCCTCATAACACCATAACTTATGCTTTACATCAAACTCAAGAAAGCAAACATATTTCCCAAAATGTCAAACTACTCCTTTAAACCTAATGAAAAAAAGTACTCGGTCTTGTGTCTGGTTCGCAGCTGGGAGGAAGTGGGACTTGGAGAAAAAAAGGGTGCTGAGAAACCGAAAGCCTGGCATTAGAACACAGACTGAAAAATAAGAAGAAATTAATTTTCCTCTCATGAAAGTAGAAGCTAAACAAAGCAGACTTCTTGGCCGATATCATAAATCTCGCTGACAGCCGCAGAGAAGATCTGCACTGTGGCACATTCGTAGCATGTGGTCCAGATACGAATCATACACAAAAGCATACATATTGAATCATCAGTGTCTGCTATCAGCTCTCCAGTCCTGGACAGCATCAAGCCTCTGGAGCTGTTTCATGTGTCGGTTGGCGTGGTGATAACACATGGACACCACTTGAGAATGAGACCCACTACTGTGTGTTACCAGACAACAAACATGCAACTGGATGACATACATCTTGGTCCATGTGTGGCCATGGAGATATGTGCAGGGTTTGATCTGTCACCAGCACATGATGTTGAGCTATAAAAGTTGTCATCAATGGTTGATTGGACCTCAGTGATGCTCACATGGAGCATCTGGTTGAGCAGATTTCATCAAGTCAGCAAATTTCACCAAATCACATTTGAAAAGGCAAAAATGATCTCAGCTGATATTCAAGGCTGACAACACCAACCCTCTAATTACAGTTTGTAAACACTGTCATAAAGACTTAGACTTTCTTTATTGTCATTACACAGTATACACAGCAGTGCAAGTTGGGTAACGAAATTCCGATGCAATGGCTTCCAACAAAGAGTCAGCAACAATAGTGTCAGTCGGTGGAGTAAAAAAATATGTAAAAAAGAGATAAAATAATAATAATAATAAATATATACTATAATATAAATACAGGTGCTATGAGCTATGTATAGATATATGTAAATGAACAGTTATATACAGGTTACTGCACAGAGCAAGTAGCAGCAAGTTGAATTATTGCACTAAGTAGTTGTATTGAATGTAAAAGTGAATATAGATATCTAGAATATAGAATAAATACACAGAAAATATTGCACATAACAGAAACAGCTGAGAAATGGTGAACAATGACAGCTGTTTTCCTTGAAAATTTGAAAGTTAAGATTGTAGGTTTAATTTAAATATTGAAATTAAGAGGTAATTGTCTGTAAACAAAGTATTTGTCTTTGTCCATGTGGTGTGCTCAGTTGGGTAGATGAAGGAGAGGAGGAGGGGGGGGGGGAGCGGCCAGTAGTTCCAGATAGAGGTAGTGTGTTTGTGTGTGAATGTGTGTTGGTAGATTCAGTGAGAAAGGAGGGGGAGTGAGTGTGATCACAGAAGTCCATGTGCATGAGTGTATGTGCTCAGCAGTTCTGGGATAGAGGTGTTCATGTAAGTGGGGTGTTGTTGTTTGAATGTTGTGTTGAGTGGATTTATGTGGTGTAAAATAAAATATGCATATGTAACTTTTTTTCACATTTTATACATATGTTTAACTATTAAAATATATTTTCTGTAAATATTATATCGACACACAAAGACTATTACTTTTATATACATTGTTTTGGGCCTAAAAACACTTTACTCTAATTAATCATATGATCAACCAAAAAACATCATAAAAAAAAACATTATAGCAGTAAATTCCCAGAAATACCACAGAGCACTTATACTCAGTGTTCTTAATGCTAACATTAATATGATGTGTGTATGTTGAAAGTGATTCCTTCATGTATCCTTTCTGAATGTGTCTGCTCCACAGCTGGTGAAGCTATGCAGTGGGATGATTGAGGCTGGGAAGGCGTACGTCAGCGCCAACAAACTCTTTGTCAACGGCATCCGGGACCTGTCTCAGCAGTGCAAGAAGGATGAGATGATCTCGGTGAGGTTCTGACGAGTTCAAGTCATTTCTGTTTTAACCATTGTGGCTTTTATTGTGGTTTTATTGTCTTTACTTTTTCTGTCATTTAGTGGATTTGACTGTTATAGGTTTATGGTCTCCTGCCATAGGGACTTTCCACCTCTTTGGGTGTTTGCATTACAGCTTTGTGTGTGTGTGTGTTTTTGTGTTTTCGGGTGTGTGAGCAAACTTGATTACTAACAGATTAGTAAGTGAGGATCGGATCAGGTCTGGAAACTTACTTCTGGCTCTTGCTGCTGACATTAAGTACTATTAAAAGCCTTCTTGGCTTCGACTGTATGACTAATTGTGCGTTTCTTATTAAAGTCTTGTTCATATTTGTAGTTTCCATTGTAAAAAAAAAAGAACTGAATCAGCCCTGCAATTATAGTTCCCTTTCCCGTACAAAGTTCAAGGGAAAGAATCCTCTGGAGCACAGAAGTACACCTCAGTGACATTAACCAGCTTTGACTTATTTTAGTATTGCGGATCTTTTCATTTACTTCCATTTAGAATTGAAATAAATTCTGGTTTTAGTCTGTGACAGCTTTTATTTGCTGCTTTAGCCCTCAGATACAAATGCAACAGCAGTTCTAGGAATAATTCTTTATTTATTATCTGGTTAAAGGATGATGTTATAAAATGCTCGTTTCTTTGCAGGAGTGCCTGGAAAAGTGCGGTGAAAGCCTCCAGGAAATCATCAACTACCACATGGTAAGTCGGCCCGCTCTCCATACTGTCCCCATATGCTCCCCATACAGTGGATTGAGATAGACAGCGCAATGATATCATCCCATCTTGAAATGCTAGCATTAACTGGCATTTAAGGCCTCTCCAGGGTCCTATATTCCCTTTAGAACCATACTGAGGGTCAAGCTATGCTGCGTTTGAACTGATTCCACGTGGATTACTTCTTTCACACATCATTAAATCTGTCTGTCTGCCGCTGTGTAACTGTCAGTTCTGTACCTGTCAGTCAGAGCAGCGTCGAACCACAGAGGACAAAACGACACTGACAATGTCTTCCTAAGCCCCTTTCAGAGAGAATCTGATGATAGTGGGGGGGGGGGGGGGGCGACTATGCATATCCAGCAAAATGCATGTGAGCTAGTTGGAATATTGCAAACTTATCATCCTGTCTTATCATTGGATATTATGAAATTCATGATGCTGTTAAATTATGAGATTTCCTTTTAGTGGTGAAGGTGAAACAGTCATTAATTCGTTTTTGAAATCCATCAGTGATGCAGCTTAAGAGAGAAAACAAGTTTTCTGTCTCCTAATTGAAGCAATTTTAACACAGCAGTCAAAGTTATAAGCCCTTTATAAAGTCAGTAAAAGCTGTTTGTGCCATTTTTTCTTTTCAGACCAGTCATGAGCAGGTTTTTTATCAAAGCCCCTGATAACATTTCTGAGAATTTCAACATTGAATAACAATAACACGAGGCTGATATTTTTCTTATTCCCAGCTTTGTTACCGAGTTTCCATTAATCCACATCTTCCCCCCTGATGTTAAACAGAGCTTCTGCTTTACTGCCGTGTCGTTTCCCCTCCCTGCCTCCCAGGCTCCTGACCCCCTGCCCCCACCCTGCCCCCATCCTGCCCCTCTGAGGCCCTTTGAAGTCCATTAGCTTGAACCCGGTTTGCGTGCTGGATGATGCTGTAAAGTGCAGACAGCGTGTGTGTGTGTGTGTGTGGATTACATTCCTTTTAAAGACGTGTCATCGCAAATCAGCCACTCCCTCCTCCTCATGTGCTCCCAGTCTATTGGTAGAGAGAGAGAGAGGTCGGCCTTACAAATGGAGGGTTAATGGACCGGGTCGCTCAGCCAGGCGTGGATTTGCTTTAGCTGTTGGACAGTAGTAGCCCTGTATAACCTTGACATGCCACAAAGCATGTTACATATGGTCAGGCTTGTGTAAAGTATGTATGTGCGTGACAGTCGATAGCATGTGGACATACAATAGTGACCTCTTGTCTGATGTGTGTGTGTATGTGAGGGACCAACCTGAGTGGATGGGTACTGGGTGAGCCGATGGAGTGATGAGTAAAGGTTGTAATCAATGCAATGAAAAGGAAAATTTTGTCATGCTCCAGTGCTTCTGTGCCAATAAACAAATGGAAGATATGATGACGTGAAGCCAGACAAGCAGGAATATACATAAAATGGCAATGAGGGTGTTTATCATCAATTCATGCTAAGCAACAACTAACCTTTGACATTCAGCAGGTCAAAGAGTTTGCTAAATTGTTGCACTATTTTTTTTTTAGTTTGTAGTGAAAACATTGATCATATAACCTTTCATATTATTACAGGACTGTTGTATCATACTACATGACATTCACTCTCACAATTATCATCATCCTACATTCAACTTAGGCTTGTGTATAATTTCATGCAAAATCAGCAATATCCAAATTCCTCAATATCAAAAAACATGGAATGGAAAGCAGTCTTACATAACTTATGAAACTGTAGACGAATATTTGAGAGCTACTGATCCCTGAACTTCATATATATATATAAGATAAGATAAGATAAGATAACTTTTATTGATCCCCCTTAGGGGAAATTTACTTGTCACAGCAGCAAAAGCAGGTAAACAGTAACTCAAAAATAAATACCAATTAATTAAGAAATAAGGCAGCAGTAACAAAAAAATAAGTGGCATAGAAGAATAAAGTGACACGAAAAATGGTATTTACATTAAATGAGGTAGAGCATTTACTCTTAGAGTATTTACACTAAATAGACGTGCACAACATAATGCAATAGTTGCAAAAGGCTTTTTTGAGCAGTTTGGATCCTTTATTGTTTACATTCTCACAGAAATCTTGATTGTACACGAGGCTGAAGGGTGTGATGTTTTATTGAAATGTATTTTATAGTGAGACTTTCCTTTTGTTTTGCCGCCGTTTGTATATGTATTCATTGGGCTTTTGCTGTTTTAGGATTACGTGCTTCTTTCTGTTCCAGATGCAGTCAGTCAGTCTGTCAGTGTTTCTGTCAGACTCACAGATTCGCTGTTTGTCTGGTTCGATGTGTCACACTGTAGAGACCATAAGAGAGGCCTGGTCTGGCCTGGGACCAGCTGGCCTCCTCCGCTGTAAGCTCAGCTGGGTTTTTCGGCCTCCTGTTTCCCTCCCTCCAGTCCATTAGAGCCAAGAGTCTGACTGGACATGAATACGTTTAGCTCTCAGAGGTTTTCTTTGTTACTTTGATGTAAAAGCAGAGCACAGGTTGAGGGGGGGGGGTGTATGACTGATGCGAGACTAAAGCGATAAGAGGAATTCCCCTGTGATTAANACCAGGCTGTAAATATGTTTTTTTCTGTCGTAAAATCGGACATTTTAACATGGGGCTCAAATGTAATTGACTCCCTTCTGCAGCCTGCTCTAGCGGTTATTTGAGGAACTGCAGCTTTTTTGCACTTCCTCATTGGCTTCATTTTTCAGCTGGAGGTTGCCGCTTGGTTTGAGCATATGCATAGACATCAGTCAAGCAAACAGATCCAAGGAAAGTATAAAAGAGTCTTGGCCATTGCTTCCTTCTATTTCCTGATAGCTTGGCTCTTCCACTCCGGTACCACACAACAGAACAAACAGGCTCTGTTTGTATGAATGTCAAACACAAGCCAAGTATAGTTCCTTTCACTTTTAGCCTTCCAAAGATTTCACAATAGATTTTTCTCGCACGTGGACGGGAGCGTCAACAGAATCAGGCCAACATTTTAACTATCTCGTTTTAATTCAAGCATGAAACTCCATATGAACACTCAATGAATTATTGATTTATGTTTGAGTCTCTGAACATCCATTAGAAATGAGGGGAGACTGACACAGAGATGCAAAGAGAGACGAACGTCGGGGCTGCCAAAGCTTAAAGCAGTGAAATCAGTATTCACATAAAGAAATATGTGCAGGAGCAGAGGAAAGACTTTACATACATGCAGTATGATTTTCCCGATTTAACTCAATAGAATTATGTTTGTGCAGTTGGCTGTACACACTGAATCGAGTCAATTCCCGTGTGGGATGCCAAAGCTGGTGTCTCTCAGTTATATTTGGAAGGTGGAAAACAAAGACGCAGCAGGAAGGCGGTTCTGTCTGCAACTGCAATCCTTATCATTCCCCACAGACTGTAAACTGCAGTCTTTGTTCAGAAAATCAAAACGTATGAAAATGTATCTTTAAAGAGAACTCAGCAGCCCAACAGACACACTGACACTCAGTTAAACAAAACTTATTTCTGCACTAACATTTTATTAGGGCCCGAGCACACAAAGTGCGAAGGACCCTATTGTAACCCTTAGGATTAATATTATTCTTCCGCCGCAACAAACGCGAATTGCGGGCCTACGCTTGAGATAAACGCGAACACACCTAGCCACAAAATTCAGCCCCTAGTGAAATTTAATGAATCCAGTGTCCGCACAAAAATACGAGCTCCACAGCGGCCCCCAGGGGCCCGAAAATCAGCCAGGGCAACTGGAAAGGCCTACGGGCCCGAAAATTGGCGTACAGAACAAGCGTTGCAAGACGAACAAAAAAGTCTCTTACGAGTATCGTGAATTCCGAACAGGAAGTTCGCAAATTAGCGTTAAAGTTCCGAATTTAGCGATTTTGCGCTACGCATTTGAACGAACTCGTCCCAGGGTTTAAATCGGATCGGCTCCAAATTCGCATTCGAGACCAGTTGAGGATGAAAAGCTATTGAAAGAATTCGCGTAGCACAAAGGGGGGCGTGGCGGCGAGGGCCCGAACATCGCCGCTTGCGGCTTTAATTGTTATTGTGTCCTTAAACTTCTTCATATTGACGGCTGGTTGTTGATTAATTATTCCATACACCACCAGTCTTCTTAATGATAAGATTAACATTGAATCCCTGGAAGGAATTTTGATCTCCATTTGCTGCAGGACAGATTCACCCCAAAATAGATCAATAGATAACAGAGGCACCATATGTGATAAGTTCCAAGTTATTCCATTATTAACTTGCATGCAGAGGAAGATTAGAAACACCTTTTTAAATACTAATTAATACTAACTATGACTTCAAAGCTTCAACATATAACTTTATTAACATCTCACCGTAACATTTTATTATAGAGTCACCATAAAAGTTTGCACTTGCATTTGGCTTCATTATGAAGGCAATAAAATCTAGGAACAACGATTTTACCTGCCACACTTTGATGTTTTCTTTCTGATTTGACAGACGAGCCTCTGTCTCTTGTGTGTTGATCGGATAATCGTTCGACTGGTTTCATTAGATCGGTGTGTGTCCCAACATGCCGGAGGAATGAGAGAGAAACTGATACAGCACAGTCATCCATTGTGATGGAGTGCGCAGTCGTCTCATTCCTCAGCTCTGATATCAGGTCGTGGAAGATGTGCAGGATAATCTTTACTTGCTTAATCACAGCATGTTAGACAGTGTTTTCTTTGTTCGGCCGCATTCCAGTTCTGTTGACCTGTCTGTCAAATATGGGAATCAAACGTCATGATAGTCGTCAATTGCAGGGATGATTTCAAATCCAAACAAAAAGGGATCTTATTCATAATCCAAACACGGAAAACCTATAGTCACAGAAAAAGCTTACCGATAACATCGTAAGATGACAACTTACAAGTTCACCATACACATATTTGAAATCCAATATTCTGCACATCTCGCATTTCAGTGTGCTGGCATTAAAAACCCAGTGAAATAAGAAATACATTTCCAAGTTCTCATCCTGTCCTGTGTCTTGTTTTTATGAAATACAAAAGTCCCGCAATTTTCCTCTGCTGTGAAACATTATAATATTATCCAATCAAGTGTAATTTGGGGCGACTGCCTAACCATCATATAAACACACATAACATCATATTAAACTGGCCTGGTGGGTTGTAGTAGCCAGCAGAGAAATAGGAGTCTGTTTGGAATTTGATCAGTTTACGTTTGCAAAAGAGCGTCCATTGAGGTTTATTTCTCCCTCCGTCTCCTCCTCTTCATCTAACAACATTGGTGCATATTATAACTGTGATTATAACATGTTACTATACACTACTATATTGGCATTAAAGGTGGTTGTGCAGTTTTCATATAAACAAAGCTGTGTTCCTCATTTAAATACACTGTATCCTTTAATTAATGCTGAACGATTTTCCTTCCTTACAAAACCTTTTGAAAGCTAGGAAACATTTGTTTACGTGCATTTTAACATTAAATTTGTTGACTTATTCTTCACTGTCTTTACTGGCGTATTATTCAGTGTCAAGGCGCATTACTGCCACCGGCTGTCTGTCAGTGTAAAGTCAAGTGTATGAAACCATCGACAACATTTGTCTGGTGTTTGTATTGGTGGTCAGAAAATCTACAGGGTTCCTATAAGCTCAATTGTAAACACATTATTGGACTGACAGACTGACTGACATTACCATCCACCAACTTCACATCACTAAGATGACTCATTTAAATACAATATTCCTTTCGGCATATTGCTTCCCTTTATGCTCCATATTGTTAATCTCACCTCATCTCCTTCAGTTGGACTAGTTCAAATCTCACAGAGGCAACCTGTGGCTTATTGTCCAATGAAAGAAGGGTGTCAACTTGCCACAAAGCAGCTCAGGAATGCTGCAGGCTGCGCTAGCCCCGGAGCCAGGAAGCCTCACAGCAGTTTTTTTCTGTCACCACTCACAAACATGGACGTCCTCCTGTTGACTTGACTGCATTTAAAGATTGCAATTTACATCAAGCCACTGTCAGTTACCTCATCTTATACCCTAGTGTTTATGGCCTTGCTGCCCTGCTGGTTCTGTTTGGAGTCCTTGTGTGTTTGTGGGAGCCTTCACTGGCAAAAAGACTCCACTTCTCACTTACACTTTTCTCAGAGTTTGTTAAACTGCAGCCAGGAAAACAGACTGACCACACATGCTCTATCAAACCCAAGTGATTGGCAGCCAAAGAGAGAGTGACCTTTGAATATGACGCTTCACAAGAGGCTATTAAAAGCACTACATGGACTTGACTAGAAAGGTTGGCTTCTGGTGCAGCATTGGAGGAATTCCTCTGCTCATTGATCACGTTCATTAAAGTGGATGGTTTTTGATGTGCAGAACCATGAAGCAACAATCAGGACTGGAGATCTGAGTTGCTGTTTTCACTCTCACACTTATATGGAGCCATTGACTTTATAGAGCAGTAAAACGGAGCCTTAACCCGCCATCAAAACAAGCACGTCTCTCTCAGAGGTGGTAGGCAGGAATGCAATGACTCTCACCACTTCCATCTCAGCCACACTTTTTTATTTTTAAGTCCGGTCAAATCTAAGTCATCTAAACTTATTTTTCATGCTGGTCGGTGGTTCCCTCTCTACACCATCATAGAGAAGTGTCTTACTCATCATCAGTGCCTGTAATCCCCGAGTTAAAACACCCATAAACCCAGTGTTATAGTGCAGTGCAAACTCAAATCTTGTAATCCACACACGCAGTTGTATATCCCATTATTCAGACAGGATGAGGATGCAAACCCTTTAACCAGTCGAGCTGCTCTGTTGTGGTTGCACATCTGACAATTTGTGTAAGTGGGTTTGCGCCCTGCGTTGGAAGCCGACTCTGCAGTGTCACATTGTACCAAAAAGCCTCCCCTCCTCTCCTCCCTCTCACTCGCTTCCTCCCTCCCACTCTGCCCGAGTGACCTATTTAACAACAGCAGCAGCAGCAGCGGCAGCATCATGGCAGGAACAATCACAGAGGATGTGCTCAGAGGCTGAAAGAGAGAGAGAGAGAGAGAGAGAGAGGAGGGGAGGTGGTCTTGAATGTAACACACCTAACCAAAGGCAGCATGTTATTGTGTTAGTGCGGGTGTAGTTTGAGTTGGAGTGACATTCCTCCACCATTCATTCCAACAGGCATTAAGGCTCATTTGCATCTTTTGCAGGCATCGTGTGAAAAACAAGCTGTGTTTTGTCGCCCTCTGTTGGTTAGAAAGGCATTGCAGGTGGTTTGATTGAAGCACACTCTTAGTTTCCCCTCCACAAGTCTTTATTAATTCTTGGCATGAGAACAATGACTGAGGTTGTGCAAATAATGTGCAGAATCTTTCTCTTTTTTGTGCTGTATTGGTTTCACAGTGATGATCAAATATTAAAATGTCAAATCAAAAAATCTAAAACTAAAAATCTAAATTGACCAGCCACTGATGCATCATTGGTTATTTTTAGTACTGTTCGGTCAGTTGTGGAAGAAGTATTCAGATCCTCTATTTATCCTTAAATAAAGGCACCAAGACATTAATGTAAAAATATTCCACTGCAAATAAAAGGTCTACTTTAGAAGTTGAGATGAGTATCAAAATGTAATTCTGCAAAAAAAAACAATGGTAACTGTTACCTACAATAAGATATTTTTGTTAAGAGCCAAAGGAGAGAAAGAAGAAAAATCCAACTTTCTTTTTATTCATTTTTTGTTAAATATTGGGTCATGCTTATGAACTAATCTTAAATTATTTTCTCGACTAATCTGGTCATTATTTTCTTTGTTAAATGTCAGAGAACAATAACAAATCCCATGAAAAATTACTCGAACCAAAGGTGGCGTCTTCAAAGAGATTCAGTTTTCTATCACATAAGACAAAGAAAAGCAGCAAAACCTCATATTTTTGGGAACTATCCATCCATCTCTTATCAAAACAGCTGATATTCAGTTTTTTGCTGATCAACTACCTGATTAATTGAATCATCGTTTCAGCTAAATTTCTAGTTAATTTCTGGATACAACATAATGTCTTCTTCTCCTCTCTTTCAGATCCTGTTTGATCAAGCTCAGCGGTCTGTGAAGCAGCAGTTGCACAACTTTGTGAAAGAGTGAGTAAACCTACCATTCATGGTGCTTCGGTCCCTGCACAACTTTGGATGTATAAAATATTCAACACAGGTGGAAAAACCCCAAAGTCCATAACCTTTAAAGAGCGGATGTACCCTTGTTGCCCCCCAAAAACCTTTTTGGTGTTGTTAAATATTGAAGCAGTACAACCTTGTGCAGCCCAAATATGTGATCCCAGACATATCATGAACAACACAGCTAAAGTAGGTCACCTGTTACCTCTCGTTGACTTTATCGTTGCTCTATCCAACATCTGTAATTCTTGCTCCTGGACTGAACTTTCCTTTGCTTGTGATCTGAACCTCATCACTTATGTTTCTCTTGTGTCTGTTAGGGATGTACGGAAGTTCAAGGAGACCAAGAAGCACTTTGATAGGGTGCGTGAGGATATGGAAATAGCGCAGGTGAAGAACGCTCAGGCGCCGAGGAACAAGCCTCACGAGGTCGAAGAAGCCACCGGCACCCTTAGCATCACTCGCAAGTGCTTCCGACACCTGGCTCTGGACTACGTACTACAGGTTAGAGAAATGAACCTGTGAACCCTTGTTTGAGAATATATGAGTATAATGAGTATGTTTCTAAAGGTACAATTCTATGGGAACTGATGGAGACATAAACATCCAGACAGTAGCTGTGTTGTGTTGGTCTTTATTTTACTGTATCTGTATCTGTTTGTTTCACATACAGGTGTAAATACAGATATATGAATTTGAATCTGTACCAAATATGGACATGGGACATTTTCTAGGTTGCTTCATTTTCTGTGTTGTTTTATACAGAGTTAATGTGTAAATGCAACTTTAGCTCACAATAAAATATACAAAATAGCATAATGTTTTAACCACATACCTAAATTAATCAAATAATACAACCTGATTTGTATTTGAAAGCCACTCAGAAAAGGAGATAAAAAATAAGACTTGAGCCAAAAAGAGCTGTGAATGTTAATAGTCCATGTGGAAATTTATAATGGAATTGTGGGTAAATACAAGTAAGAGGTTAATTGGCCCATATTTCACTATTTTTCTTCAAAAACTGGAAGATGAAGCTGAAGCCAAGATGAACGTAAAACTATACAGAAGTGTTATGACAAAAGCACTCCCGGTTATTTTGCATTATTTTACTCAATATAAAACAGCACAAGGACAATATTTAATGTTTGACCTCATCAACTTTATTGACTGTAAATATCTGCTTATTCTGAAAATTGATTCCAGGAACATGTTTCAAACAAGTCAGGACAGGAGCAGCAAAAGACTGGGAAAAGATAAACAGGGTCATTGGTAACATCATTGGCCATGATTGCATTTTGTTTTTATTTACGCATCCCAACTTTTTTAAAATCAGAATTTTCTGTTCATTCCCACTCGACTCAATAATCTCACCTCTACAATCGAGGACTGGCTGTGACGCAGCCCTTCAGCCTGCAGTGATGTCTGTGTCCATCCTCCTTCCTGCGTGACACATTCTCCTGCCTGTTCAAATGCAGCACAGCTTTTGTTTTGCCCACAAGTTGTAACCTCCTACCCACGACCGCCGGCGGGAACAAAGAGCCTGATTCAGTGTGATCGCTGTGATGGCCGTGCCCTCTTTTCCACTCTTGGTTTTGTCTGCTGGCAGCCTTCTCCCACTGCTCTCAGACGTCTTACCCTTTTTACCCGTCTTAATTGAAAGTGTCTCGTGGCAGAAAAGGTCAGAGCTGAAGGGAGATGTTAAATGTATACATGACCTCTTAAATGTAGCACAAAATGTCATTTAGGTTTGCATCGGTTAAGATATACAATGCAGTCTTTAATCCAGGGACTGTTTCCTTGTTTTTTTCCACCTCTAGTCTTGACCTGTACTGGGACTTAATGTGGTTTGTCTGTCAGAGTGAATTCAAATGTAGTGATTCGGTAAGAAAAGGGAAATGTTGTCCACTAGAGGGCGATGTTTCAATACCCTGTTGGTGCCAGATGTGCTTTATTGTGGAGCTTATCAAGATCATAATTAACACTACAGACAGTCTGATGATCATTTAGAACAGGGGTCGGCAACCTTTAACACAGAAAGAGCCATTTGATCCGGTTTCCACGGAAAAGAAAACACTGGGAGCCGCAAATACTTTTTGACATCTAAAATGAATTTATTTATGAACGCATTTATTAAATAGAAAGAAAAAATATTTTAAAAAACAACAACTTCCCTTTCATGCTTCGGGGTTTACCCCAGCTGTACACTTATTAGTGCTTTGACTACCCTTTTGAAGATGGCCTATCATCTTATCTAAAATGAAGATAACACTGTATATGTTGCTTTTTCTTACCTTTTCACTTTGTATAAACAACTAAAGTGTGTTGCTTATGAAATCCACGAAGTGCTACAGAGAAAATTAAATTTTATCTGTGTAATGAACACATTTTGAACATTTTGAATTCTTGAAAAAATAATACAATGTCTGAATGTCTCTTTCAAATACATTAAAAAGCTGAACTTAAATTATCCATGTAGCAAACAAAAGCAAAAAAATGCCGTCGCCTTTGGGCTTTCAGAGCATGTAGCGGAGCCTTGACCTGAATTTAAAAAATAAATTGGTGAAAAAAGCTCTGTTGTCACTAAACACAGGTTAATGGGACTTCTGCTCCTGAACCTCTGCACACAGCGTCTGCAAATCGAGGCTGTGCAAAGTCACTCTCATCTTTACGCAGGACTGTAAGCTGTCATCTGTGAGGCGTGAGCGGTGTTTGTTTTTAATGTAGTTCATGGTGGAGAATAGCTGCTCACATACATATGTGGATCCGAAGATCGACAGGACTCCAAAGGCATATGTCTTCATGTTCATGTAGGTGTCGAGAAAATACACTTCAATTAAATACTTAGTTTTTTTTTTTAGTAATTTATTTTCCCAAGCCACTCAGAGCCGCAGTATAAGGATGAAAGAGCCGCATGCGGCTCCGGAGCCGCGGGTTGCCGACCCCTGATTTAGAAACACGTCTCTCTTTTTCTCTGCAGATTAACGTCCTCCAGGCAAAGAAGAAATTTGAGATCCTTGATGCTGTAAGTCAGTGCAGATTCACAAACACACGCACCATCATCTTTATAATCAATTTCACACACAAACTGAGTCATCTGTCCCTGTCCCACCAGATGCTGTCATTCATGCACGCCCAGTACTCGCTGTTCCAGCAGGGCTACAACCTGCTGGATGAGATCGACCCCTACATGAAGAAACTGGCTGCTGAGGTGAGCGAAGCACCTTCATCACCACTCTGCTGAGCTGCGTCAGTCCCCCAGGCGCTCTGCCTCAGTTGGGATCGGTTTGATCCTCATTTGAACTATTGACAAGAGGAAACTGCATCATGCATCATTTCTACTTCTTGATTAATATGTTAGATGTCTGATTTAAGTGTATTGCACCGAAACAAAAAGCTTCATCTGTGCATGCAGTAAAATGTCTCCATTACAGTTCAAACCAAGATTTTGGTTGGGTTCACATGTGGACTAATGTGTTGGTCAGCAGGTTCAGTGCAGGAGGACTGAATCAATGCTTCATTACAAAACACTGACCTAACATATCATTGCAGGCTTAGTCTGTGTTTGAAGGGGAAAGTGTTACAGTCAGCTTGTCTGAATCACTCGACTCTCTGACAGTTTACTCTACATACTCTATATGTTACCTTTCACAGGATGCACCTCTCCTGAGAAACACTGAACTTGTTTTTCTTTTTTGTCTCTGTGAATATTTTCAGCTGGATCAGCTGGTGATTGATTCAGCCATGGAGAAGAGGGAAATGGAGCATAAACATGCAACAATTCAGCAGAGGGTGAGTCCCTGTATTTTTTAGATCAACCGAATAAGAATTATAAAAAAAAGTATATAACAGACAGACAGACAGAGTACTTTATTAATCCCTTTGGGAGGTTCCCTCCGGGAAATTGACATCTCCATCATTTCTCCTATATTGCACTGTTTAGAATACAAAACATAAAGTAGAATATAAAGTAGAAAATATAAAAAAATCTAAGAATAGACACAATAAATTAGGCAGTACAGATAACAGAAGTTTGAATGTGTATACCTGAGTGTGTGCAAGGTACAATAGCAGCAGTGGTAATGCTAATACTACAGTGCATTATGGTAAATATAATCTAGTAATATGGTACTACAGTACTATAATAATAATACAATATAGCATATAGTAGTAATATAATATAATATAGCATATACATTGTATGACATACATGTACATGTATAATATAATGATATAGTAATGTAATGTTATATATACTACACTCAACTACATATAATTATAATAGTAGTAATATACTATTACTAATAATAATATTAATATTAATATGTGGTATAATAATAAAATATTATACTGCCCTGTGCAATATAGCATCAATATCAACAACAGCAGTGACAGAAATAATAGTAGTAGTATAGTAATAATAGCAATAATGATATTAATAACAAAATAGTAATATATAATATACAAGTATAACCTACATGTATAACAGTATGTAAGTGTAATATATGCTACACACGCTCCTATATATATATATATATATATATATATATATATATATATATATATAATATTAGTAATATGCTAATAATAATAATATATGTGCTGATCTTGAAAAGTCTTACAAAGCATTGAATTCACTTTCCCCAAAAAAAACCTTAGAAGGTATAAGTCTTTCTTTTAGTAGTAACTTTACTTGCTCTCAGGAGATTTTACACTCCTATAATCTAAAGGTGGGATTGTGCTGCAGGAGGCTGTTTCAGTCAGCACCATCAGACCTGCAGCAAATACTCTCACTGCTGTTTCCATAGCAAGCTTCATTATCTTATTATGGGCAAGTGTTGAATTTAGCACAAACTTAAATAGTCACTGAGAGAATCATTTTTAATTGGTTGATTCATCTGTACATCCATTTTCTGACACATCTCAGGGTCCATGTCACATTAGTTTAGTCAATATCCCAAAGAATTATTGTTATATAGTGATGGAAACAACCTGATAACATATTATAATAATAATTTTTTCGGCCATATTGTCCCAACTGGTTTTCCATCATACTCTCATACTTCAGCTAGTATGAAACAGAAATCAAATGTGTTCTATGTTGTGTTTAAAAGTTTACATTTAAATTGGAGAAATGCTGATATGGCTTCAGTATTTTTGCTCTCATAAGAAAAAAAAAGCCTGCATACTGGCTGCAGATGCAAAACGAATTTATTACATGTGCATTACGTAAAAAAATGTAACTTCAACTTGTGAAGAGCCTGCTCTGCTTTTTTGTCAGCGTCCAGGAATTTTTTCCCATGAGATGTGAATATTTATCTCGGTTACACGAATTTGACACTACTCCCTGAAAACCCTGTTATCCAAAAGCGCAATTCCTTTCATGTTTGTTTGTCTGTGATATTTGCCTGTGAGAAAGGATTCAGACAGCCGAGTTCGAAGTTAAATTTTGACCCTGAAGAATCTTCCTTGTAGCTGTTAGGTTGGCAGGTTGATACTGAGCTGCTCTGAGTGTCTAACAGGGTGTGAATGTGCTCACATCTCACCTCCAGGATCCAGTCTGCCACTCGGCCCAGTGCATCTGTTGTGACTGGGGAGGGATTAGACCTGGGCAGCTGGGAGGTGTTTGATTAATCCCTCTAACAAAGGCCAGGCATTGATTTAAGCATTAAACCAGGTGGAATTAAATGTTTTTAAGAACTATTAATCCCACTGTTGCCTGCTGGAGATGCTCAGCACATTAACTTCAATATGTGCTGATGTATAAACAGGATGTTCATCATGCTCTTAGTCCAGGGAAATGCTGACCTGATGCTTTGTTGAGCATTTTTGCCACGCTACTGTTGGGGTCCAGACTCAGTTGGTTGGTCCGTCCATTGCTTTCATCCAGACAGAAATATCTGGCTGACTTGATAACTTCAAGTGAATTTCCCTTAAGGGGGATCAATAAAGCTATTTTATCTAATGGATGGATTAATATCAAATTTCAAATATCAAACAATCACATATGGTCCCCAGATGATGAACTGTACTGACTTTGATGATCTCCAGACTTTTATTCCAGCATCATCATGCAGTTTTTAATGAAATATCTAAACTATTGTATGGATTACCTTAAATGTAATAACTTTGGTGAGTGTATTACTTTTAACTACAGCCTCATTTTGATCAATAATGCGTAGGTGTTTCTTCACTTGATTCATCACTCCATATTTTTTGCTCCTATTTTTGCACATTTTCAAAGGCTCTATGAATAAACTGTACACTTGGTGCTCTAATAATGGACTCCATAAATGTAGGGTGCACTCCCCGTCTGCCATCTTGTTATTTAATAATTCAGAGAGCCTTCTTTTCAGCGGGCCAGTGTCTGGCTCCTGTGTGCCCCGGGATCAGTGACCATCTGTCATACCGCTCCGGCCAGTGCTGCCCCTCCGGGAGCTGTGGTCAGGGCTGTGGATGGACCCATAGGGGAAGGGCTGGGTCACATGTGGGGGCCAGTTATTGATCTGTTTTTGTCAGAGCTGTCAGACACTAAGCACCATTCGTCAGCATGGGACATAAGTAGTGAAGTCAGGTCACAAGTTGAAGCCACACTAAAATGTACATGGCATGAAAATATTGTGGTGTTACAGTCGGTGGGTGATCCTTTTTGTTGCTGGAAGATGAAGGATAATTAGAAGTGCACTGAACCTGAAGATTATTGTATTATCCCACCTAAACCAGTCTGCTGGTTCTAACGCTGTATTTTCTTTTCTCCTCCTGCCATGTTCTCAACGCCACCATCTCCCCTCAGACCCTCTTGCAGGTGAGTTCTCCTCCATTTGTTTTCCCAGCTGATTTTTAGTTTTTACTTGAAACACGTCTTTGCTGTAGTGTGTATGTGTGTGTGTGTGTGTGTGTGTGTGTGTGTTCGGGGGCAGCCCACAGAACATTAACTAACCCCTTTGAAGTTTTCCTCAAACTGTAGCCAGACTCTTAAAGCCTGGAGGGCAAGCTGAAGTGCATCCTGAATCTTTTATACAAAACAATTAGAAACGCTGAACTTAGCTTGAATGGCCCGTAAAGGAACTGTCTATTACATCACCCATGGCAAAGGGGTAATTACAGTGTCCTAAAATAAATAACGGTGTAATTGTCGACCACTGAAGATGCTGTTCCTGCATTTAAAAAATGAGTCAGTCAGCTTTTCTGTTTTTGGTTTTCATGTTGTTTTTTTCCATTTCCAAGCATTATAATCTCTGAATCTGAAATATTAACTGGCAGATTTGAAATATCAGATTTATTAATGCGCAAATGTCAGATGTGATTGTTTTTCGTATTTGCTGTCTTTGCTCTCCGCTGCTTTCAGAACAACATGGCCTACTTTGTCAACGAGATTTTTTCCCTTGTTTCTTTTCTTCCTCATCACATCAAGCATGTGCAATAAGCCTTGTGTAAACTTACACAGGACAAAGGGGGCAGCGGCTCTTACTCAGTACAAGGAAAAAACCAAGAGAGCAGAAAGGGAGTTAAAGTGCTCCAACCATGGCCTGTCACTATTGCTGGCCTGGCACATAGTGCAGAGAAAGCATTTAAATGCCAGAGCCATTCATTTTTAACCGCACATTTAATGGAGAAGTCCTGTCCCAGGCAGTTGGCTCCTCCTGCTATTCTATATTTCTGCATTTACATCACCAGTGCAGTGCTACATGCAGCCCCCAGTGCGTCACTGGAGTTATTTTTACTCCACATAGAAAGAAGATGTGACATTTTTTTTTGTTTGCATGGTGCTTCTCATGATTGACAGCAACACTCTGCATCAAAAAAAGGCAAATGCAGTACATATATACATGTATAAACAGAATTTAGTTTAAACATAAAGTACTTATCGAAAAATAGTTTTAGCTTTAGAGCTACACTTATCTCCATTATGAATTAAACTGTAGATTATTTTCTTGATTAATTTATATTTTTTTCTATAAATGTCTAATTTCCAACTGCCCTAAGAGAAATTACTAGTTTCATTAGTTTCATATAAGACAATGAGACAACTTAAAATTCTCACATTTGAGAAGCTAAAAATCAGCAAATATTTGGCTTTTTTGCTTTAGAAATGACTACAACTATTAATACAATTATGTCAGCAGTCAGAAAAAAGCAGATTTATCAAATTCATTTTTACATATGGAACATTACTACAAATGTTTTCAGCCATTTTGTGTCTGGAATGTTCATCCTTTCTGTCTAAGAATTCTCATCCTTCAGGAAGAAAAAAAAGATGCAATGTGGACAAATATAGCTTTTAACACTTTCATTCATTAAAACATGACATTTCAGCCCCAGGTCTTTATTCGCTGAGGTCGGCAGAAAACAGAAACGTCGCTTCACACATGATTTTCTTGTCTCGAGTTGTGGCTTTTTGAATATCCTCATCCTCAGCACAGAACATGGAGAAAACTGTCCAGAGGAAAGTTCTCTTACTGCAGTGTTGTCAGGGACTCGAGCAGCCGTTGATCTTGTTAACATTTGCTCCTGTGAGCTGTTGTTAAATCTCATTTTTCAATCGAAGCATTAACCTGAGCCTGTCTCATCACCACAGTCTGAGCTCTTTTTTTTTGCTTGTTGTGGCGATTTCCATTACACTGGCACAATAAAGCAGAAGACACAGTGGACTGTTTATGATCTCATATGATATTGATATGATATTTGAAAAGGCTTCTGAGACATCAGGCTTTTGTAGTGAACTCAACTGGTGTGTTTAGGATTAGTTGAAGCAGATGTCAGGCAGGTACGTACGGCAAGATGGGATGAAGGCGCAAAGCCAGTGTGTAACAGATGAAAGCTTGTAGACTGTAGTAATAATGAGACACAGAAGGATCTTACAGACCATAAACAAACAGCAGACTGAGTAATCAGCGCTACCAACTGGACCCAACATTTGGCGTTAAAGCTCGACCTACGTCCGGCAGCAGCAGGTGGATGAAGCATGTAGACATGTTTTCTGCACCAGTTCCAGTCTGTTTTTTTTTTTTTTTTTTTTTTTCCTCTGCTGCTCCACAACAGTTTGCTCCAAACATTTGGAAGTCTCTGTTTCCCCGCTTATTCAATAATTCACCGATGTTCAGTTTCTGTCTGTGTGACGTTGCATCATTAAAAATAGATGGTCTTTGTTGTAAGGCTTGAGAGATTGCAGAGTACCATCCAGTGCGCATCTTGTTCAGCGTTGCCTCCTATGTTATGATGCTGTATCCAAAAAGAGAATCTTCTGACAGCTGAAGGTAAGCGGCGTCGACTTCTTCCACATATTTGAGTCACAGGGATCACAGTTGTGAGCAGAGCTGCTGTCAGTGTCGATGGTAAATGAAGCCTTGAGTCGTGTTTGTTTGGTGATCTGGGCAACCTGCCAGATAGATTCCCTCTGGGTCAACAGGGGGGCTGAAATTCCCACCTTCTTCAGCAGGGGAGGTGTGTTGAGGGAGTTGTAAAACTGCAGCAGAGCCAGACTCTGAAGTGTCTCTGGGTCACGAGCGGCTACAGTAGTAGCAGTCGTGTCGTCCACTGTTCTCCCGCAGCGCCTCGCCACGGATACATTGGCAGCTGTATGGTAATTAGTCCTAATCCTTGAGGCTCACAGGACAGGAGGCAGGTGGCTGTACTGGAGGGCACACATGTCAGTGTTGGAATTACGCAGTGAAGTACACTGCGATAGCCTCCGCTGTGAGACACCCAGCCTCAGAGAGTGACGATGCATCCACCCTGAGAGCCTTAAGGAGCCTATTTGTTATAACTTTCTAATGGTTTTTGCCTATTTTTCTGGAGTTTTTCGATGTTGTTTGAACACACTAGACGTTTGAGAATGAAGATCTTTTGCTGGTGGGACCACAGCTTGGTGGGTACATTGGCTGTTTGTTACTTTAGTATCTGGGAATCTAGTCTAGAGAGGCATGAAGGTTTTGTTAAGTCAGAGTAGCTGCACTGCTTTAACAGCAGTTTGTAGAGTCACTGTTAAAGGCACAACATAGGCTCTCACTTCTCTGCTATTACTTTCACTCAGCAAAGTCTTTTTCTTTAACATCTGAAAATGCTTGAAGATGCCATATGTTATTATAAGTGTTATTTAATGCACACTGGTGAATAGATGCATAGGAAAATACAACTGTGTGGATTAAAGGTTGCACAATTTTATATTAATATTGACTTAATATTTTGTGTTGCTTCTGTTGTCCTTTTCTTTGTTAATCGATTACAGAGATATTGACAGTTTGATTATGACATTTGACCATTTTATGGTTGAAAGAAATGACTTAATTTGCATTGCCCATTCAGTCTTTTACAGTTAGAAGATCCATTTCTTTTAGTCTGTTTTCATTTGTATTCTGTGCTTTCATGTATTGCTTGTCTCATTTTAAGGATGTTGTTATTGATTATTGATTTTGCAAATTGGGACTTTAGTATATTTAATCTATGTATTGTTTCTCATTGTAAATTTGAAGCCTGATGAAGGTCTATGATTGAAATGTGTCTTCATGTGTGCTGAAATTCAAACTCTTTTTTTTGTATACAAGTTAAAATTGTGAGGAGCGCAGTGAGTCTTTCTATTATTTAAACATGCAATAAGTAGTTAATGGTGTGCTGGGAGCTGCTGCGCATACTCACACCCTGTTATGAAACAGGGGAGTGAATGAAGATCAGTTTTTATTTGGGTCACACCAGCAGACACTTCCAAATATTCTTTGGTACTTTTTCATGTCTGATACATCTCTCTGCATTTGAAGCGTGCAGCCTAAATAGGGCATGGTGGTAAAACTGAGTCCTGTATGCATGCGATGTTGAAATTAAATTTTGGATAAGTTAATATTCTGTCCCTGCTGCAAATTACATTACTTCTAAAATGTAGCTTATTAGTAGTCCCATGACATACTGAGTCACTTCCTTCACATCAAAACACTGATGTTTGAGTGCAGATTTTTTGTGCTTCCTAAAACTCATCAGTTGACGACCCTGCTATAAATACCCATGTGCCACTTTCTGTTATTTAGCATTAAAGTGCAAGGTGCCATGTTGTACGTCATGAAAAGGTTAGAGGCTAATTTCATGTGAATCATACTGTTTATGTAATAAATTGCGTCACACTCACATCTGTTGAGTTACGAAATGCCCCACTGTACCACACAGGAAGATGGCATGCAACCCCTATGCATACATGGACCAACACGTGACTGCTTCTACATGATCGCACAATGCATTATGATTTGGTTGGTCAATGCACTGTATGTACAGTACAGTGCACATTGAATGCTACTGGTATTCCAGGAACTGCACACATGCAAGTGCTACAGAAAAGCGACCAGGGTTTTGCGTCCTGTTTGACTATTAAAAGGTTTGAGTCAGGGTTAATCTTGCGTCTCTCTTCTCTTTAAGGACTTTTCCTATGACGACTCAAAGGTGGAATTCAATGTGGACGCTCCTAATGGTGTGGTGATGGAGGGCTACTTGTTCAAGAGGGCCAGCAATGCCTTCAAGACCTGGAACAGGTAACTAAAAATCTCTCTATTGTAACACTTCACATTAGTATAAACAGTGACTGAATGGTACACCTAGATGTTGAATTAAGTTATATAGAACTAGCAACTCTAAAAAAATAAATGAAAGAAATAGAGTGATTGCTTACAAAAGGCTAAATACAAGATATACATGGCTGTACCTTCAATTATGTAAGTGATTTGTGCAAAAGAAATCCAGCCATGATGTGTCAACTATACATCATATTCATTGATATAAATATTAATTTTTATTTATTATTTTATATGCTGTTTTTAATTTCTAACTTATCCATGTTTAAGTCAGCTTGAATCTGTGTATCGATGCTGTGCGAGATGAAAGAGATGCACACATCAGGCCACTGTTCAAAGAACGACAGGAAGTCAACTAGTTACTGTAGTTTGACAGCTGATGTGGGCTGTAATTTTGGCGTCAAAAAATGCATAAATTCATAAGTCATAACTCAGTAAAATTTAAACTCAAAGGCATAGATACATTTTTAGATTCAGGGTGACTAACCCCACGATATCATCATCATCAATCAAGTTGTTGATTTTGTTAGTGAATGTACTGTATGTCAGCATAAATGAAAGAGAATACTATGTTATAGAATATAATAATATAAAAAGTCAAGCTCAGTCAATACTTTTACCTGTCCTTCATCGCTGCTGTCCACAGACGTTCACCTTTTGCTTGCTGACCCTTTGGCATCAGAAGGATATCATCTAAAAGAAATTTAAGCTCTCTCTCTCTCTCTCTCTCTCTCTCTCTCTCTAGACGGTGGTTCTCCATACAGAACAGTCAGCTGGTCTATCAGAAGAAGCTCAAGGCAAGTCCATATATCTTGGAGCTATCAGCTTCCCCCTGGGTGAAGCGGGCTGAGAGGTTAAGTGCACTTTAATGTGGGGGGGGAGACGTTGAAGGTTTTTTAACGTTATGGTGATCTTTGCTGAAATCCATCATCCCTCTCTGACTGCATGTTTGTGAGTCAAGAGACCTCTGCTGATCTGATCTGAGTCCTCAATCTGGAGCCGACAGCGTGGTTTTTAGGTCATTTTCAAGTCTCTGCCTGACAGCCTCATGTATAATTATCTAATGGTGTGGAAGCTTCCAACTGGCAAGAAAAGTGTCTTATCAAAGAGAAACAGCTGCTTTATATTTGTGTTGTGTGTCGGGGCTGTTGACGAGCAGAGAAATGAGAAGTTGTTTGTGTGTTTGCAGGATTCGCTGACGGTGGTGGTGGAAGACCTCCGGCTGTGCTCTGTGAAACCATGCGAGGACATCGAGAGGAGGTTCTGCTTTGAGGTCGTCTCTCCCTCTAAGTAAGACCGGTTGGACTTGTCATCATTTTGGTGATCAAAAAAAAATTACAATAAATATGAATACTTGTGAAACCTATGAGTATGCTGAAGAAAACGTTTACATACATACAGGTGCATTATGATTGATGATTGTCAACACTTTGTTTTATAGGAGCTGTATGCTTCAGGCTGAGTCTGAGAAGCTGAGACAAGCTTGGATTCAGGCAGTTCAAGCTAGTATCGCTTCAGCCTACAGAGAGAGTCCAGACACCTACTACATCGAGGTGAGTCACAGAATCATGAAGCACACGCTAATATGTTTGATAGCTTATTTATGACAATCTATTGTATGATGCAGTGGTGGAAAGTAACAGAATACATTTGCTTGAGTATTGGACATAAGTATAATTTTGAAGTACTTTATAAGAGTATTTCCACTGTATGCTATTTGATACATCTATATTTTACATACAACCTTTTTCACTACATTTGTCTGACAGATTAAAATTTTAACCCCTTGATGCCTGAATTTATATACGATTATATTAAAAAATAAATAATTTGTGTTTTTGCTTTCAAGCAGATGCTAAATTAAGTGGAGATTGTTAATTTTACTCTAGCACACAGAATGCATATAACGTATGTATATATAATGTATGTATATAATATTCAGATGTAGTTCCGAATCTGAACGGTCCCCCAAGAAACAAATGCTTGCAAAAGGTTCCTAGGTGCGTATCGAATATGCATGAACTGGCATTGGAGGAACACATAGACTTCCTTGGATGCATTCTGAATGGAAGCGGTTTGAGGCGAATTCGCGACAATAGGCGTCGAAGGGTTAATGCCTAAATATGATCAGTTTATGAAACATTTATATCAACAAGCAGTTGATGTGACATTTTGTGATCTAATGAATGGCTCTTTTTGTGTGTTTGAAATTTAGCACCTGGACAGAACGGCTTCTCCGTCCACCAGCAGTATCGACTCGGCCAGCGAGCCGCGGGAGCGCAGCATCCGAGGGGAGACCATCCTGCAGCGGATCCAGTGTCTGCCGGGGAACGAGCAGTGCTGTGACTGCGGCCAGGCCGACCCTCGCTGGGCCTCCATCAACTTAGGCATCCTGCTGTGTATCGAGTGCTCCGGCATCCACAGGTAGAGTCCAGACAAACATTTGTATCTTTAAGATTCATCTAAAAAATTCTAAGAGGAACATAATATGATCAACATGTGGCTAAAACCCAACATTGAAATGCTGCTTAAGTGATGATAGTCCAATATATTAAATGTGTATAAAGCCTTCAAAAGTCTGATAAACGTCCTCATGTGATGTGACCTGAGTCAACTTTGGTTGTGTTTACTACAACAGTCAACTACAAGTATACAAAAAATGTACAAAATATGGGGGTGTAAAGTTAGAACCTAAGTGAACTGAACAGATCCCTGTAGCCCACTTCTCATCTCTCATTGAGGCTCAACTTGAGTGGTCAAGTTGCATTGTGGGTTGTCTAGTCTAGGTTTTATTTATTTATTTATTTATTTAAGTCCAACAATGTGAGTCCAACAATTATATAAGAGTATAATGCTGAATTGGTGAAGGAAACTGTGTGTGTGTGTGTGGGTATATATATATATATATATATATATGTATATATGTATGTATGTATGTATGTCTGTATGTCTGTATGTATATATATATGTATGTATATATATATATATATATTTTTATTATTATGATTTTTTTTTTATTTAAATACTTTTAAACTGTATATGTTTAAAAGTGTGTATTTAAATGGAGGCTTCAAGTTTCCACATCACGTATATGTTGCATACTGGACCATGATTGGCTTACAAATGCGATGTCACTGAATCCTGCTCACACAAACCTGTCTTAAACTTGGATTTAGGGTGCGTGCAGAGAACTTTTTCAACTTGTGCAGAAGAATTTTACAATAGTTTTCTAGAGTCAAACTCACACTGAAGCTCAACTGTTAAAGTGACAATAGGAAAAACACATTTTTGAGTGGATAGGAACTTCAAATAACTGATTGCTCTTCCAACACTGCCATGTGCTGTGTGGGTGCTGGCACTGAGCACAGGAAGCGCTGCCAGCTGTCTGTTACTTTGGCCTCACCTTGTGCTGTTCAAGGCGGCGAGCGCGGTCTGCCAGACACGCTGCTGAAGGGATTAAAGAGCAGCGTGTTGCTTATTGGATTCGATTGAGCGTTTTCATTGAGGGAGGGAAGTGAGAAGATAAAGACGGCTGCACACACGGCAAACGAGCCATTGAATAGTTTAATTCGGCGTCAGATCGTGGTGAATATGGCGTAATGCTGCAGATGAGCACATCCTCTCATCACACAGATCAATGCGCCACGCTCGTGTTACATCACACTGTTGCGTCATTGAGGTTAGCTTTCAAGCCTCCTCTGGGAAAAATATTCCCTCAGGGGGTTGTGTGTGTGTTATTTTTGAATTGCAATTATCACTGCTTATGTAATCACAAACCTCATCCCTGTGTGTGTTCCCACCTGTTGAATATTCATGTTCCCTTGTGGGGCTCGTCCTCACAGTGAGATCAGACATGGCCTCCAGTTACAAAGCAGGGCGACGGAGGAGAGAAACACAGTATCGCTGCTGCCTGGATACCAGACAGCTTCATCACTGGAACTTGGTGATTTGCATGACATTAGGAGCGGCTTCTCTCGTTCGCTCAGGATAGCACTCTTGCTATTTTAGATCACTTGCGGCTATTCAGAGCAGGTCACCACCAAGCGGCAACCTCCGACGCTGAAAAATGAAGCCAATGTGGAAGTGCAAAAAAGCTGCAGTTCCTTGAATAACCACTAGAGCAGGCTGCAGAAGGGAGTCAATTACATTTGAGCCCCATGTTAAAATGTCCGATTTTACGACAGAAAAAAACATATTTACAGCCTGGTTCAAAACATGGCTCTAGTCTCATAAGCTGTTTTTCTACTCCATGACAACTCTGGGGGGGGCGAATTTTTTTATAAGGCGTTCGTTTAAAATATACAGCATACATCATTATGCACAATTCATAGCTGTCAATCTAAGTGGCGCCACTTTGATTGACAACTAGCCACTGACGGTCTAAAGGGCGTCACCCCGGCTAATTCTAGTCACTGAGTTTGGGAGAGAGATCGTCATGCGGTTAGCCGGCTAGCAACGATATTTAGCATTTAACCTAGCTGGTTAGCCGTAGCTAGTTTGACTATTTCGAATAAAGCGGCTTTTTTCAGCCAATAGCGTTCATTCGACCCGCCTCAGCTCCGCCCTCGCTCCACCTCTTTGTCCATATTTGGAGTAACCGGAGGTAGGCTACCAAGATGGCTACGCACTACGATTTGCTTCATTTTTGCTCTTCAGAAACCTATGGGTGACGTCACGGACACTACGTCCATATTTTATACAGTCTATGGTCACCACACAAAGCCATGATGTGTTATTCATTTAAAAGAAAGCATCAAAACTTCCCTGGTTTTCTTGTGGGCCATCATCTGTTGCCTTATAGACGTTCTTTCACTTTCACTTTCAGAACATAAACGGCATATTTTTGAACTTAAATGTATTTCTGTTGCAGGAGTCTCGGAGTTCACTGTTCGAAGGTTCGCTCGCTCACGCTGGACTCATGGGAACCAGAATTATTAAAGGTACAGTTTGTCTCAGCAGTGTCCTGAGGGATGGAGAATCAGGCCGTTACTATTCTTGCATTGAAGGAATACTTCTGGGAAATACACAGATGTTAATGTAGTTTCATATGTAAACATGTATGAATATAAAGCTACAGCCAGGAGACACTTATATCACTATCAGGCTACATCCACACTGATATGTTTTCCCTTTCAAATACATAACTTTGGGTACAACAATACAATACAATACAATGAAGTCTTTGGGAAATAGTTTAGTTTGGGACTCTATTGTTGTCTGGGCACGTGCAAACTTTTGGAAAAGCTGACGCAGACACCCACATTTGCTTCCTGATTGATCAGTCACATGTCCTTCCCTGGTTCATCACGCTCATATCATGTGACCCTTTTCCTGAAAAAAATCAAATGATATCCGCCTGTAAATATCTGTTTAGTATACAGATGAGAAACAGAGTGAAACAGCCAGCCCAGCTGTTTAAAACATACTGAAAATATAACATGTTATTTTGTGAGTTCAGTCTTAGTGTGGATAATATCTTATATTACATTATGATAACTAATTAGTAGTATATTACTGCTATTACTATTATATGTAGTAGAGTGTAGTATATACCACATTACACTACTATATTATTACATTATACATGTACATGTATGTTATACTCTTGGATGTTATACATTGTATATGCTATATCATACTACTATTACATGCTATATTATATTATTATATTATACTACTATATGCACTCTATCATTACCATTAGCATACCATACCCACTGCTGCTACACTTAGGTACACACATACACATATACATAGTGCATATTTTGATTCAAATTCCTGCTACCTCTACTGCCTAATTTATTGTGTCTATTTTTAGATTTTATATATTTTTATTTTCTATTTTATATTCTATTTTATACTTTGTATTCTATATTTAAACAGTGCAATATATGAGAAGCAATAGAGATGCCAATTTCCCAGAGGGAACCTTCCAAAGGGATTAATAAAGTACTCTGTCTGTCTGGAGATCATTCATGTCATGTCTCTTGTCTCTGCATTGTAGTTAATGTGTGAGCTTGGAAACAGCGTCATCAACCACATCTACGAAGGCTCATACCAAGAACAAGGTCTAAAGAAACCACTACCGTCCAGTTCAAGGTTGGAATTCAGAAAATAAACTGTCTCAGCATTATTTATAATATGTTACTTTTGAAGAAGTATTTCAGTTGTGTTGTGTTGTGTGGACTGCAGGCAGGAGAAGGAGGCCTGGATTAAAGCAAAGTACGTAGAGAAGAAGTTCCTGAAGAAGCTGGGCTCCACAGAGATCCTCATCAACGGAGAGAGGAAGTCGGAGCGGCGGTGGAGCGTGAAGAAGTGCCGGAGACACAACAGTGCCACCACGGTACCTAAAACACGACGAAGATACCGACAAGAGCCTGGAAGCACCTCCCCTTCTACCCTCTCTGCAGGTACTTTAATGGACCTCAGTCTGGACTTATGGCTGCTCAGAATGGGATGGGGTGATTTCGTTTGTTGTTGCATTTTTTCCCAGTTTACATTCTAGTCATAGCACCTGAATATATACTATGAATATATATTTTAAAAAACCCAGAAAATTGTTTATCAAAACTAACAGCCATTGACATAATGTGTGGCTGTATTGTGAGTTATATTGATAGATGAGAGGTTTTCAAACTGTGACAGGGAAACTGGAAGCAAAGCTACAGCATAAGGTGGAAGGGCTGTTTGCAACACCGTCAGCTGTTGGAGTAGCAGAAGTGCTTCTGTTTGCATCAATCCCTCTCATTCTCTGAGTGATAACTAGATGAAATCAGAGCTCACAGATAGGATATACAACACATCAGAGGAGCTGAAGGGAAGCAGGTAATCAGCTTTATTTTCCTGGGAATCAGCATCAGAAAGAACGTCTCTCTGACATCAGAAAGTTAAGAGAATAGAAATAGGGAGCATCCTGACTGGAGACATTACAAAGTGGCATGGGATGTGCACGACCCAGCAAGGAGGTGAGGTAGCTATGCAGGGTCCATAGGATACTGAGAGACAACACCCACAGCCTGTTCACCCAGCTGCCATCTGGCAAGGGCAACAGAGCAGCATCTTTCCTCAGGCGGTGAGAGTGCGCAGCTCATCCCCTGCTCTCCACTATAAAAATCTGTTTGTCCTGTAGAGCATAAAAGAACTGTAACTTGCATTTCATAGTGTGTTGTAGAATGATAAATACATGAAATTTGATATACGTTTTTGGTTCAGTATGACTTAAACGTTCTTAAATAAACATCCATGAATCCACTTAGAAATCACAGAAAAAAGATAATCCCCATACTCCAGAACTCACCTGAGAATCATCACATTTTAAAGTTCTCTTCAGCATCAAATCAGTCCAGTGATAGATGCCTGTACATCCATAAATACATTACAAACAGGAACTGATAATAGCTAATTTAGCAAACTTTTAATGGTGCATATGGAAACTGTAAACAAGTACATAAGAGGCAAAAATATGGAGCTCAAGTGTAATTTACTAAATCTATAGAAAGATTATGAGGAACCCTGGTCAATGTATTGATGTCACTATAATATTTAACTAATGGTTAAATATTATATTCATACAGGAAATTTTTCTTCTCATTATTATTTTCACTTATGTTTGTCTCACAGCAGCTGCTAAGTTCAGACGAGAATCCCTGTTTTGCCCTGACGAGCTGGACTCTCTCTTCTCCTATTTTGACACAGGATCTGGGCCTCGAAGTAAGTGACTCACTATTCCGACAAAGTGTTCCAAAAAACTGCTACATACTCAAGCCTTTAACTAGAATAGGTTGTTACCCAGACTGTGGATCAGATGCTCCAGTCTCGGGTGTCTGTGTAAGACTCCTGATCAGCCAGAAAGAGACAGCAGTAACTCATGAGTCCCTGTTCTTGGCGTCTCCCGGTCCGGCAGGTCTGAGCAGTGACAGCGGGTTGGGAGGCAGCACAGATGGCAGCACAGACATCCTGGTGTTTGGTTCAGTGGTGGACAGTGTCACAGAGGGTGAGTCCACTGAAGGAATGTGTAACCGATGCTCACTTGAATATTATGTCCAATATATACTGTGGACATGACACACATACAAACCTATATTTTTGTCCTCCAGCTAAAGGCTATATATATTCACTATATCCAATGTTGTTGTTACATGAGTCATGCTTACCCTGTCTTCAGAGTGTGAGGTGTCCGAGGACTCGAGCGGTGAAGCCGAGCTGGAGGCTGAGCCGGAAACGTCCGACCAGGAGGACATCAGGGACCTTGATCCCGGAGCGCTGCTCTACAAAGCCTCCAAAGCCCGGAACCTGCCTGTCATGGCTGAAGCCCTCGCCCACGGGGTGGATGTTAATATGGTCAACGATGAGGACGAAGGAAAGACGCCCCTCATACAGGCCGTCGTCGGGGTGAGTCAGTCGACAGTCTTATTTGTGTATCTGTCAGGGACCAAGCAGCATGAGCAGAGACACAAGAGGGTTTTCCAACTTAAAGGCTTTATTGGCCAAATCAAGATCCAAAAACAGAGTTGCAAATGATTAAAATACATAAGCAAATTCAAAGTATCAACCAAAATGACTAAAGTTGGGCCCTTTAAATAAACTGAGGTCAACAAAACAATATGGCAACCGAACTCTTAACTGAACAAACCTGACCTAGAGAATGACGAAAATGAAGGGGTATATATACACACAGGCTAGCCTACAGACAAACAAGGGGGGGGGGACCTATTACCTTACTAATAAAACCCAAAAATAAACCCAACTTCCCCTTAAACATATAATACACATAATATTTACAAATATTAAATACATATACTACCCAAACCTAAAGAAATAACCACATGCTGCTGCAAACTCCACAATTCACAGCACACCTGTCCAGCAATAGATTTTGGCAGCTTCCACTTCCTGTGGAGAAGCATAAAGCAAAAAGTTTTTAAGCAAAAACTCCACCTCTTCCTTTTGCCTGGACCTCAGCAGCATGTGGGGGAACAAAGAAAGGTAAACCATATTAACCTGTTTGATAAACTTATGATAAAATGTGTGCACTCAAATTGGAAAAACAAAGATCATAATGTTAATCAAAGAAACAGTAAACATTTTTAAACCAAAATTTGTGCTGGATTTATTTCTGCTGAAATGGCACATGGATGGTGTGGACTGTGGGTGTCCATCACAGTATCTCAGGTAATGTTTAAGTAAAAAAGCTTCAGTCTTGAATGTCTTAAAGACATGAAGGTCAGTTAGTATTTTTATGGAAGTCCACAACTAAAAGGCTGTATCATAATATAAAGTTAGTTTAATTCCCTCCAACATGCAAGAAAATGAACAGAAATTTCTCTAGTGACAAAAACGTCACATCTACATCTCTGAGTGTCTGAATAATATAAATTTTGAATATCCTTTTACTCCCAAAATTCAGTAGCAAAATTCTGTCGTCACTGCCAAGCAAACTCGTGTTGTTGCTTCATTTCAGGGTTCGCTGATCGCCTGCGAGTTCCTGCTCCAGAACGCTGCCGACGTCAACCAAAGAGACGCGAGAGGACGGGGCCCCCTGCATCATGCCACATATCTGGGACACACAGGGTGAGTGAGGCAGGGGGCTTTATGGAAGAACCACTTGTCCAAATGTTTTTCTTAGCATCTAGCTTTGTGTTAATGTCATAGTGCAGCTGTAGCTCATTTTTTAATAATGATCTGATTTGATTGGCTGTGATTGATCTCCTCTTCTCTCATATTTCCAGGCAGGTGTGTTTGTTCCTAAAAAGAGGAGCTACACAGAACGACGGGGATGAGGATGGCCAGGACCCTCTGAGTATAGCTGTACAGCAGGCCAATGCAGACATAGTCACACTGTATGTTGAGTTATATATATCCATAAAGTTATTTTTTCCAGCTCTGATGAATTTTTAATTTTTCACCGCCTCTTCTCTTCTTCTTTCCATCAGGCTGCGTCTGGCCAGGATGAATGAGGAGATGCGGGAATCAGAGGGACCCTTTGGACAACCAGGTCAATATCCAGCCAGCAGCCCCACTGAGCAGCAGTATAAGAAATGCATTCAGGAGTTTATCTGTCTCACTATAGCAGAGTGCTAGGAAAAAGGGCAGTCAGGTTAAACTACACTGTAAAACCAGTGCAGGGGGTGCCAGTGAACATATGACTGACTTTTCACCGCCAGATTAACTTCTTCTCTACATCAGATACATGAGAATAATTCGAGCACAGTCTCCTGACTTTAAACCACAGCAGTCAGCTCCTCGCTCAGGATCACACGAGACCTCAATGTTAACCTCTATTAACGATGTCACATCTGACTGATGCAGACGAGCTCCGTCCGCTGCTCACCTGTCCAATCACAGCAGAGTTGAGAAATCACTGCCAGGGAAGGTTTAGACACTTTTTTTAAAGATTATCCAGCAGCACAAACAATTAACAAGTCGTCAACAGTGTATTCGGGAACAACCTTTATTTGGAGGTTTTAGAGGGTGCAGAGTGCTCTGAACCAAAGACCTGCCACAACTCGTGTCCCCCCCACAGTTTAATTTCATCATGTGACTGAGTTGGAGGAAGTGGGAGGAGCTCCTTCGGGCAGCCCTGGTTCTGGAAGTAAAAGCCCTGTTCCTTTTCTCCACAGACAAGGTCATGTGACTCTAAATGAAACTCCTGATTCTGCCATTAGTACAAAAGATTAAAAGCTGCATTAAACAACATCTAGTTCTTTGATAAAATTTTGAAAGTACCTCAAAACTTTGGGGTAGATCTTAAATATTATACTGCTGAGAAAATAGGTTTTATAAGTGGATCCAATTGTTATTGTAGCATAAACCTATAAGACCGTTGCATTATCGAGGAGAGTCTTGTGTTATAATGTTAAGTGACATTGAGGGTTTTATTTAAAGAACAATTTTAAATGGGACACTTCTGGAACCAGCAGCTCCTCCCACTTCAAAACATGGTATTTGTAGCACAGATGAGTCGGGGAATGATTGTGTTGTACAGGGTGGTGCAGCCAGTTCGCTGACCTGTTCATGGTCTTTAAATCGGAGTGCTGCTTTAATAACCTGAGGGTCTGTTGTCCGTGGGTGTGTGAAGCTATTTAAATGGCGCGAGTTGTGAGGGGTAACTGAGACTGAGAGGAAGTGATGGTAGAAGAAGAATCGTCTCTCTGTTCTGATCGAGAGAGTGATCAAGTGAAGCTTTTATGTTTAATCAAAAGCGAAATTATGCACTTTTTCTTACCAACAGTGATTTGAATTTTGTTTCTGCTCTAATGTTGTTGTACCTTCCTTTTTATTTAATTTTTTTTTTGGAATAGGTTTTGTTTTTATTTTTTACCAAACTCCCAGAGCAATAGTGCAATGATGATTTCAGCGCAGATATTCTGTATTTTTTGTATTACGTTTCACAACAATGCAGATGGTATTTTTTTAAGCTGGATATATTTTGTTAAATTTTATTTGGCTGAGTGCTCACACACACATAGCGCCAGTGTTATATTCATATTCTGAGAAAGAGAGCCAATCCTCCACAATTTCATAATACATATATAATCACTGGGATTAATCCTGCAGGATACACTGCAGTGGAAGATGGACATTTTTGATAAATCACACTAAACATGTATTACTGTATATAAAGTATTTGTATGTTGAAATAATTGTTTATAGTATTCTAATGTATCACGACTAGGCCTATATTAGATTGGTTCCTTGTTTATAGTGCATGGGTGGCTGTTGCCCAGGTCTTCCTAATCCCTGTTGCTTTTGTTTACCCCTGTGCCCAGTGTATGTGAATATTTGACCTTTAGTATTGTTGAATAATGTGAATATCCATATTATATACTGCCAAATCATGACGACCATGCATGGAAGAAATGGATGCAAACACCACTTTCTCACTGTCTTCCATTGGCTGGTTGATGTTAGTGCAAAAAGCTTGATGACAATGAACATGGCAGCCTGGTCGCTGCCCAAAACTGTACTTAATCATCTCATTATTCTCTAAAATATGTTTGTTTTGGTTACTTTTAGTTTGGCCCCTTGGTAGCTCACAGTAGCCTGCAGTGATCCAGAAAATGCTGAAAATAACAGTTGACTAAAGCATTGAACAGCCTTGTGTGAGACTGATGTTTTTCAGGTTATCTGAGGCAAATAGAAAATGGCTTGTCTTTGACAGATGTTATGGACTGTTGGGGTTTAGTTCAAACCAAAGACCACAGACAGTTTTTTTTAGTATTTTCTTTCTCATGAATCCAAAGGTTGTTTTTTTTTTATCATAAGAGATGTGAAAATTATTCAGGTCGGGGGGGCTGAACCTTATGACTTTTTAAAATAAGACCAAGCTTAGGTCAATGTTTTTTAAAGGACGTGTCAGTGACAGAAAGAGCAGCTCACTCATTTTTTCCTTTCGTGCTTGTCAGCGATAGATTCAAAGCACTTTGAAAACACTAAACCCAGCCTTGTCTAATTTTGTGCAGTACTCGGTGTGGGAGCTGTGGGGGGATACACAGCAACTTAGTTAACAGGAAGCAGATTTAACAGATGAATGATGTCATTACTGACAGTGATTTGCAGCGAGCCACTGAAGGATTACGTGTTGTACAGTATGATGTGTCTCCAGTGTTTCAGTCAGTAGGTCAACGAGTTGACTGTTGTGTATATGAACTAAAAACTATTAACACTTCAACTGCTTGCTTCTAACATGCAATTTTTAACTTTCTTGTACTTTTTCTGTCTCTGACTGTTATCTGTAAAACCTGTCTCTGAATATACCTGCTTATTAACACTGCTACCTGTTTTTGGTTTCTGACTATGTTCCTTTTTGTTATAACTCCTCCCAGTGTCTTCTTAAAATGGTACTGAAAATAAATGGAAGATGTGACTTAAAACTAACTTCTCCCTTTGCTTCTGTCCTTCATTTTAAAGTCTTCTTTTACTTGCTTTAACACAACTAACAAACTTCTAACTTCATGCACAGCTGGTGAACTCATTATGGATAGAATATCTGATTTTCATAGCATGACATAATATATTTACTGTGTAAACTAAAATATGACTAATGTGTGTGGATATGCATGCTGATAGTTTGATACAGTATATAGATATAAGTGAGTGGTTTATAACACGCTATAATAGCTGTTGTAATGTAAATGTAAACTATTTGTCAACAATTATTGCTCCTTCTGTGCATCCATGACTGGTGTATGAACATAATTATGATATATATGATGATGAATTTTGAGTGATTGGTAAGACAGTATAACATGGCTGCAATCATATTTATTGTTACATGATTACATACAATGGCATCATTTGTGTGTTATAAACGCTTATTAGCTCAGATGTAACTGACTGAACTCAAGGTCCACTTACTAAATTTGTCCTGTTGGTTGGACAAAACAAGACACTGAAGACATCACCCTGGCTTGTAGGAAATTACAGAGGCATATAGCATTTTTCAATAATAGAACAATCATTTCTTGTAGATCTGAATTAGTTACTGTATCATTCAAATAAATATAGTGGTTTTAAAAGTTTAGTATTTCCCTTCTGAAATGTGGTGGAGTAAAAGTATAAAGTAGCATAAACTGGAAATACTCGAGTAAAAGACAAGTACCTCAAATTGTAATTAAGTACAGTGCTTGCATAAATGTACTTAGTTACTTTCCACCACTGCAGGCCTGTTATAGATGATTCATAGGAAGTGTTATAGTTTTCTTAAATTCTCAAAAAAAATATGCATACATCTAATTACAAGAGCAATATAATGTGTTATAGTGGGTTATAAACCATCTTATAAGGTTAAAATCAAGTGTTACAGAGAAGCCATAGCTACTATAAGTCCTGTACTCTGTGATCCCTCGGCCTCCTTCTCTTTCTCACACTCACACATACATAAACAGGGAAAGGCAGGAATGTTCATTCCCCTTTTTAATTAGCCAAGGCTGGGAGCTCTCATGGGACACAAAAGAGTTCAACTGCTTTTGTTACGCCAGTAGATTCAGCGTTTCCATGGCCTCCACAAAAGTAAAGGCTCAGAATTTGGAGAGTTGAAAGAAGGAGGCTTCATGGTGCCTCCGCCTGCTTTTGCCCCTCCATTCATGAGGCTTTTTCGTACCCAGGGCTCCTCTGCTTTCTGTTTTCATCACAGCTTGTATTCAAAACTTTGATAGAAAAGATGTTTTGAGTGTTCAAAACAAGTCCGACTTTTCTTTCTGTGACAAATCAGCTCTCAGTTGAATCATTTTCATCATTGTCCTCTGTTGCTTTCTTCATCAGGAGACGCCACGTATCTCGACATCTTCCGAGAATTTTCCCACATGGCATCCCACAACCCAGAGAAGCTGAAACGAAGGAGTGTGCACTTCAGACACTCCTTCAGGTAGTTCATCAGTGTCTGGAGAGGAACACAATCACATACTTGAAAAGTGCAGCTGTCACAACTGGGGGTTTGCTTCAGTTCAACGCCACATGTGATCCTGAAATTTGAACCACTTGGAGAAACCTGAGGATCCAATATTCATCATAATAAGTTCCCCTGCCTGTTTTATTTCTCGGAGAAAGTAACAGAATCACTTTTAAAGCGTATCAAAGTGAAGAAAGTGGTGATTCTCTGATGCTGTTGTTCATCATTATTCAGTGTTTAAAATAGCTGCATTATATCTGCAAGAGTCTCGTGCTGTTCTTAGATGAAGCTTTTATTTTGAAATGAGGATCTGCTGGTCTTTTCCTCTAAAATGCATTTATAAATCTTACATTGCTTTGTACAGTGTTAGATGAAACTTTTAATAAAATGCCAAGCACTTGTTTTGTTTATTTTCTTAGGTTTTTTTTGTATACATCATTTCATTTTTGCCGCTTTGGTTTCATTATTCAGATAGAAATGTTTGATTTATTGAAGGACTTTCATCAATATGTTACAATATATTAGAGCAAATACATTTTTCTGTGTTTGCCATGCATGCATTTACTTCCATTTATATTTCATACTTAAACTTGAATTCAGCTATGTGTCATATCATCATTAGTTATCATCATCAACAATCCAACACATTGAAGTTGCAGTGTTATTTCCCTTGATGAGCAGTTGTTGTTGTTTTTTTTTGCTTGTTTGTTTGTTTTTCATTGACTATGCTGGTGTAGTCTTTTTGTTTCATTGTACTTTGCAGCACCACTATGAAATGCAGTGCTCATGTTACTGTATATGAGCTATAGAAGCTAAAATGCTAATATATCTGAATGAACAGGAGTACTGATGGAAGATGGATGAAAATAAACAGTTGATACAGGAAGAAATGTCTGATAAATTTGACTAACCTACATCAGGTCATCACAACATGTAGCTCAAACAACAGCGCTCTCTAGTGTTGAAATGTGACACTGCTGAGTCAAAAAGTACATTTACTCAAGTACTGTACTTAAGATACTTAGAGGCTAAATGTCTCTTTGGTTTAACTTCTAATAACTCATAGAGATCTGCTTTACTATTTAAAAAATGTGTTGTTTATAATTTTATCATTATGTTTTTAATATAAAATCTTAATACGGGAAGCAACTAGCAATTAAACCTGGCACATAAATGCAGTGGAGTAAAAAGTAAAATGTCGGAAGAAGTAGAAGTGTAAAGTAGCATATAATGGAAATACTGCAGTAAATAATCCAGTAAAGTAACTCAAAATTCTAATTAGAATACTCACAATAATTGTATTTAGTTAGATTCCATCACTGTAGGTTACTGATTCACCTGCACTTACACACAAGTTTCTTAAACAAATTGAAACAGTGGTCCAGTGTTTAGTAAATACGTAAAACATAGAGAAACACATAGCAACACAGAAAAAGCTAAAGAAACACAGTGAAACATAAAGAAACATAAAAACCATAAAGAATCATAAATAAACACAGTGAAATATAGAGAAACATGAAAAAAAAACATTTAAAAAATATAGAAAAATATAAAGAAACAGAAAAGAATAAAGAAACATAAAAAGAACATTTTAAAACATAGAGAAATACAAAACTATCATAGAGAATATCACAGAGACATCTAAACAATCAGAAACAATCTTCTTCACTGCAGCCGACGCGCCGCCGACGTCCGTTACGTCCCTGCGTACGTCGCCAGACCCGGAAGTCCGGCAGCAGACAGTCCGTGATGATGGAGGTCTGTCTGGTCTGTCGAGCTCTTCATGATGCTGTCTGACATTTCCGGGGACAATACGCACATGTTGCTCGCACCACACGCGATGTGACTGCTCGGACTGCTCGGATGCTCGTCGCTGGCAGGCTAGCTGTTCGCTCGGCCCCTCTCCCGTCCTGAGAGGCTCCAGCAAGGAGGCAGAGGCTCAGCTGATCGGCTGCAGCTCCACACGGAGCCCGGAGAGGAGATGAGGAGGCCCTGAATGTCAGCTCAGCCACGGTGTGTCCAGACATCACATACAGGTAATGGACGTATGGGAAGCATCAGGGCTGACAGACAGCAGGTAGCTCCATCACAGGGGGCCACGAGCCAAAACCCTGAACCAGGTGTGTGGGATGTCTGAAAGCAAGTAGAGTGGACACCTGCTGGGAGCACACCTGTCAGTGAACTGTCACGTGTGTCTTATGTTGTGTGATGATCTTATCATTAGTCTAGAGCTGAAATGATTGGTTGATTAAAGGATTTCTTAATGAGTTGATTGAAAGAAAATCTGTTCTCTGACTTATTCAAATGTTTCTGTGTTTTATATGATTATAAGCTGAAGATATTTGTGGTTTGAACTGCTGGTCAGACAAATGGAAAAGATGTCTCATTGGATTTTGGGAACTTGTGACAGGCGATTTTCACTATATCCTGATGGTGTTTTAAACTAAAGGGTTAATTATAAGAACAAGTGACACATAACTGATAATAAAAATAATTTTTAGTTGCAGGGCTTCTTATGACAAACACTAAAATCAATTGATTCTACTAGCAAATATTGATTGTGTAATTAAACCTTGATCTTTCTTCTTCTATGGCAAGACATCCACTGTTGATGAAAAAAGTATGGAAAACAGGGAAGTGTAGTGTATGGTGACACAGTCATAACCAATGATTCACAATCTTCTGGAGTTGTCAGGTGGCACATGGAAAGACTGTGGAATGAAAACGGAAGGAAGGAATAGAAACTATGACATATATACTGTGCATAGTCACATTTGTGTTGAGGTTCAAGTCATCACATAAGCTCTTAAGAATATATATTTTTTGCCATTGTAACCAGTGACAAACCCTCCAACTAAACTGCATATCATGTGTTGCCATTAAGAATGTGTGAAAAGTAGTTATTAAGCAAAAAAAAAATGTTGAAAAGCAGAGCTAAAGTAGTGAATGCTTGACATGTCCAGGATGTGCCATTCCAAATGCTGGCAGCGTAAATGCAACCTTGACCAAACCTTCTGAAAAAAGAGACCAATTCCAGGATCACTTGAACAAAAAATGGCAACAAATTCCACTTTTCTATAATTATTAGTGTTGAATAATAATCCATTTGGAACATAGTGTCATGAAGAGCTGCTGGTTCTCATCTTTCAGGGTGATTGAACCACTGCACTCGAGCACGAAATATGTTTAATCTGTAGCTGAAAATAGTCCCCAACAAGAAAACGATCTACAATGTACTCGTGTTTGAATTATTAACAGATGAAGCTTCTCCTTATACAGCACAGAGTTTGACCTCTAAAATCTGGTGTCCAGCTGTTTTAAGAAACTACAGAGCCTTTAAAAAAATGAAACTATATATTTCTGACACATTTTGAACTTTTATATCTTTAAGGAACCAATTAGCTCGGGGGCAGAGAGTCACATGCAGGGTGTGTTGGTGCTGCAGGAGTTGGACTCATTGATGGCTGCAGTTGAGGATTATTTTCATTATTTATTCATCTGCCAGTTATCTTTTGAATAATCAATAAACCTTATAATAGAACATCAGAAAAAGGTCAAAGGTGCTCAGCCCTATAACTTAAGGCGATGATCGACTTATCAAATAATCACCTTATCGTTGAATATTTAGATTCATTATATAGTTTGTTTGCATCATCAGTATATGTCATATTGATATTTGCTGCCGATCTTTAATCTCATCCACAGACATGGCGTCGCAGCTCCAGGTGTTCTCCTCTCCCTCTGTGTCCTCCAGTGCCTACTCTCGTTCAAAGAGGCTCAAAGTGGAGAACCCTGCCTGGGATGTGTCCAACCAGCTGGAAGACAATGGTTACTACCAGCAGAGTCCCTCCCAGGGAGCTGCACCCTCCACCTCTGGCTCCAACTTCAACCCAGTGTACAACTCCAATCAGGTGCACCCGCCGACAGCCGGCTCCCGGGAGCAGACGGTGGTGCGGGCGGCAGACAGCACAGGCAGCCTACGTGGACCTCCCTCCTCCTCTTCCTCCTCCTCCTCCTCCAGCCGTCGTGTCAAGGATGCTGAGTCGTCGTCCCAGCCGTGCGACCTCTACCACAAGCAGTACAGCTTGAAGCGGAAGAGCGAGGAGGTGGACAGCAGCGACAGCGTCCAGATCCTGGAGGAGCTGTCGGCCCCCGTGGTCTCGAACCGCACCGGTGGTGGAGGGGGAACCACCACGGCTCAGTCCATAGCACATTCCACTTCGACCACCAAAAGCAGCAACTCCCACAGCGAGGGCGACTACCAGCTGGTCCAGCACGAGATCCTGTGCTCCATGTCCAACAGCTACGAGGTGCTCGAGTTCCTGGGACGTGGCACTTTCGGCCAGGTGGCGAAATGTTGGAAGCGGGGCACAAACGAGATAGTAGCAATTAAAATCCTGAAGAATCATCCCTCTTACGCTCGACAAGGTCAAATTGAAGTGAGTATGTTGGGCTGAAAAGGATAGAAAGTCCAGGGTGGATAGACAGAAATCGGTTCTCATTCTTTAACCCTTAGATTCCCAGATAAATGCCATACATCTGCATAGCAATCCTAGAAAACTTCAGATCTTAACTCATAATTCTCAAGTTTGGAATCATGATTATATAGTTGGTGCATTGGCAACATTACTCCATATTAATTGAATTGGGGCCTAATTTCATTGGACAGTGAACTTTGATAGGTGTCAATATTTGGTGGTTTTCAGGCTCTTCTGGATCATATTAAGCACCAAGTTGGATATAGATGGCTTCCACCTAAGCATTATGGGAAGTGTACTCCTAAAACAGATAATTGTAGTAGAATATGACCTGAAATAGCATACCAACATAGTTGTTATATCCCTGACAAGTGACACTTTCCTCTATCCTTTCATACATGAAATCTACCTTGTGTTGAAAACTTGAAAACCCTCAATCGCATAAAAATGTTTATTCATTTTTATCTTTTCTTCTTCTTTTCTTTCTGCTTCTTCATTTTCTTCTTCTTCTTCTTCTTCTTCTTCTTCTTCTTCTTCTTTTTAAACAAAAAACTGTGTCAGACCATGTTTAGAACAACTCGCATGGAAATTGGTGCCATTATAATTTAGTTTTTGTATATATGCTTTATATACAGTACCCAGTATAGTCCACAGGTCAGAGACGACATTGAAAATCTCTGATATTTTCTGGAAGTAATCAGAAAGCTGATGACATGTAATTCATGTTTCTGCACTATTTGTAGGTGTGAAATCAAATTGAAGCAAATTTGTCTTAGTGATCAACTTAACTGCTTTGTACAAATAATCAGATTTCCTTGAGTTGTGTCTCTTCCATTAAAATGTATGTTCAGGTGCTAAAAGCCTTGTAAATAAACAAAGGGAAAACAAGGTCAAAGGTTCAAATGGACAAAATACATAAATGGTTAACTAACATTTTTTTCATTATCCATTAAGATAAGATAAGATATCTTTATTTGTCCCACAGTGGCAAAATTTACACTGTGAATTTCTGTGAATCACTGAGCACAAACATATCTTCCCTCCCTGCAGGTGAGCATTCTCAGCAGGCTGAGCACAGAGAACGCAGACGAGTTCAACTTTGTCCGCTCATACGAGTGTTTCCAGCACAAGAACCACACGTGCCTTGTGTTTGAGATGCTGGAGCAGAACCTCTACGACTTCCTGAAGCACAGCAAGTTCAGCCCTCTGCTGCTCAAGTGCATACGGCCCATTCTGCAGCAGGTGGCCACGGCGCTGATGAAGCTGAAAAGCCTGGGGCTGATCCACGCTGACCTGAAGCCTGAAAACATCATGTTAGTGGACCCTCTGAGGCAGCCGTACAGAGTGAAAGTCATTGACTTCGGCTCCGCCAGCCACGTGTCCAAAGCGGTTTGCTCCACCTATCTGCAGTCACGATACTACAGGTGAGTATGATAGGCTGGAATCTACAGTAAGGGCTTTGAGTAATCACTTAATGGTGGTTGTAATATGTAAATTACCTGCTGTCATCTTTCCCTTTCAGAGCTCCAGAGATCATTCTGGGCCTTCCTTTCTGTGAAGCGATCGACATGTGGTCTCTGGGCTGTGTCATTGCTGAGCTGTTCCTGGGATGGCCCCTTTATCCTGGAGCCTCAGAGTACGACCAGGTCAGCTTCAGCACCCTCTTCAGTATATATACTCTATAGTGACATTGATTTTCTTCGTGAACAGTAACAAATCAACATTTCACAGACATTCTTTTTAAAGGAACTGATGGGGGATCAATAAAGAATGATCTTATTTTGAAATTGTTCATTTACCTCCCAAGAGATTTGATTAGATCTCATTATCGTCTGTTCCATTGGAAGCTACAGCCCGCAGCCTGTTAGCTTAGCATGAAGACTGGAAACAAGAGAAAACAGCTAGTCTCTGTCCAAATGTAACAAAATACACCCACCAGCAGCTCGCTAATTATAATAATTAATTTTATTTCATCTGTACAAAAACCAGTGTGTGAAAACAACTAATTAGGTGCATATGGGAAGGACTATTCTTTTTGTGTGTGTGACTTTTTAATACTGACAATCATATAGTTCTTGTAAATGTCCCCACTGTGGGATGAATAAAGGTATATCTTATCTCCTATAATGAATAGAATTAGTACATACAGCAGCTAATGCCTGCCTATGATTGAACTTATTACAGTTTGCCCAAAAGTCTGAGACAACATTGAAAATCTCTAATATTTTTAGGTCAGTCTGGAAATAATCAGAAAGTCTGAAGATTCAGAAACGTGTGGATTCTGCACTATGTCTAGGTCAGCAATCAAATGTGAGCAATTCTGGGATGTTGATACTTTTTTTCAAAAGGTCAGATTTCCTCGAGTTGTATCTCTTCCATTTAAGAATGTCGTCAGATGACACTGACTGTCTCAGTGTCTTCATAAATGTTTAGTTGGGTTGAGGTCAGGTGACTGTGGAGGAAAATCCATGACAGTCAGGGCTACTCTTTGGTCTTCAAGTAGTTCTTGCAAAGCTTTGAGGTCATTATCCTGCTAAGGTACGAATCCTTTTCCACAATGCAAACCAGAGGGTGTAGCATATGAAGCAATATAAAGAGGAATATGGCAATAATATAGATTCATTTTCATTTATGCATCTGAGGCAACACACATCAAGTGTTCATTTTGACCTTCACAGCATATTTCTCACTGGAAATGAAATTGTTCACTGTAATCATACATGCCAATTTAATGATGATAACTTCTATTTCGCCTTCACTAAATATATTAAATGAGGCTGGACAGTCATGGATGTAAACTGCAACTTGACTGGTTGGTGGAGGCAGACAACTGTGAACCTTTGGACGGAGCTAGGCTAGCTGTTCCCCCCTGTTTCAGTCTTTGTGCTAAGCTAAGCTAACCGTCCTCTGGCTTAGCTTCATATATAAAGAACAGATATGAAAGTGGTACCGATCTTTTCATCTCCCGGCTGCTGGCTGTAGCTTTATATTGAACAACATTTTAACACTTTCTCTGTGACTGTGAATGTGTACAAAGTGTGAAAAAAGGGTGATTACCGTTCCGTTTAAAGTGTCAGACGTGAGAGGGAAGCGTGCTTTGATTTGAATACTGATTAATTTAAAAACATTTTTGGGGACACGTGACAATTTAACTTAAATAATCTGATTATTTGCATCAGTTTTACATAATATTCATATGAATCTCACACTCCATTCAGCACATATGCAGGCCACAAGGTTTACATTTATCTCTTTTTTTGCCTGGTCTCTTTCAGATCCGTTACATTTCCCAGACGCAGGGCCTTCCAGCCGAGTACCTGCTGAGTGCAGGAACCAAAACCAGCCGCTTTTTCAACAGAGGCCCCGACTCCAGCTACCCCCTTTGGAGACTCAAAGTGAGTGACTCTGCAGAGAGCACACAAAATGTCAAAATATATGTGCAGTGCATATACTGAAGTTACTCTTCTGTAGACACCTGCGGAGCACGAGGCAGAGATGGGCATCAAATCAAAGGAGGCGAGAAAATACATCTTCAACTGTCTGGATGATATGATGCAGGTGAGGAATACAGATAAGCTCCAGTCTTACTGTTGCCTGAGCTGGTTGCTTCACTTCCCCCCTCCAGCTGTATGCAGTAGGGATGAGCAAGTACACCACTGTCTATATCTGTATCTGTATCTGTTTAACCATCTACATTATCTGTATCTGTACTCGGAGTGGGCGGTGCCTAAACCGGAAGTGAGTGCAGAAATGGGTGGGGCTTAAAACTGTACATTATTTTAAGTCTGAAATTGATATGGATTGATACAGTATATCTCAATAATATTTATAATATTATTTTCATGAACTGCAGAGAGAAAGTGTCAGATACTGCATGCAGCCACATACAATAAAAATATTAATATAGGCTAATTTGTATGTTCAACTATATGTGTGTATGTGTATTAGTGGTCTGCAAGACTGTTAATTTTTTAATGATCTGAGTGAACTTCATGATTCATGCAAACATCCAGTGATGACAAACAGGGAAATAATATGTCAGCCTTGTTCACTTCTTCTCAAAAGCACCGCGTTCAGTACGAGCAAAGTTTTTCAACTGACTTCATATCACCAGCCAAACTAAGAGCAAGCAGACGGTTAAAAAAAAAAAAAAAAAAAAAAAAAAAAAATCCGACCTGAGCAGAGGCACTGACCGACGCGACGCGAGCCGTTTTCGGCTCTATCTTGGCAAATGCACTGCGGGTATGTTGCGAGAGACGTGCACAGACGTCTCTGTGTAGGAGGGGCGGGCGCTGTGTGTGACTGGCCAATCACAGAGCGCGAAGACAGTCAGTTACACAATGAGGATTTTCCTTCAGCACGAGCACGGATATTGACGGATTTTACTCGTATCATAATCGTATTCGTCCAAAATACTTTATCCGTGACGGATACTCGTCTGAACCGAGTATCCGGCTCATCCCTAGTATGCAGGTTGACAAACATCTGTGTCCCTCTGCAGGTGAACATGACAAACCTGGAAGGGACGGACATTTTGGCGGAGAAGGCTGACAGACGTGAGTTCATAGACCTGCTGAAGAAGATGCTGACACTCGACGCAGACAAACGCATCACACCCATGAAGACCCTGAACCACCCCTTTGTGACCATGACACACCTGCTGCACTTCCCTCATAGCTCACAGTAAGACGACCAATCAGGACCGTCCACTGCTGTAGAGGTCTTTTATAGACGATCAGTAGAGTTCCTGACCGTTTCTTAAACTTTTTATTTTATAGTGTGAAGTCCTGCTTCCAAAACATGGACATATGCAAACGCAGATGCAGCGCCTTTGAGAACGGGAAAAACATGTTCGCCAGCAACAACACCCCGAGTGCAGCCACCAACCTCACCGTCACCTTCAGTAGCCAACTAAACCAGCACAATCAGGTGAGAAGATTAATCTGCTTCAGGGTCATTTTTGTGAAGTTGTGAATGAGGCACTGGGATGTAATTTATCAATGATGCATATGCTTATTTCTACACATAGTCTCTGATTAAATTTTTTCCCATAGACTTTTCCATTTTAATTGAGAAAACAAAGGAATCGTTTTTTTTCAGTAATTACAGCATTAATCCATCTGTTTGGTCTCGTTTCTCTGCTCCTGCACCATCAATCACTTGTGGCTGCAGATTAAAGATATGCAGGAGCTGTGGGTGACATTTAATTGAATTAATCTGCATTTTAACTACATTGATAATAAATGTGATTAAAGTAACCATTTTAACGGCACCATCCATTTTCCTTCATTTAACAAAGCCACATTAATTTTCTATTATGCAAAAACTAAGTGCAGCAGTTAAAAATTGAAGTAATACCAAATTGTAATTGCATTGATGTGGTGTCGAAATTCTTTTTAAGACCGCCACATAAAGTGAATCGTCTGTCTCCATAATGTATTTTTATTCATCTTTGTACAAGCCACTAGTGTCGAAACAGTTCCGTTTAGTGAAATCTTATTTATTAATGTGGTGATTTTGACGCAAATGTAAAGTTTATAGGGAAACAAACACAATATCATTTAAATGATTTTTTTTTTTTTTTGCATGGAGGGGAGCCTGATGCACACCACATGACTCACAGTCTCATTGTATTTGCTCATAACTAATAGTGGAAACACATCCTGTCCTCAGTGGAAGGTGCTGAAACTTTCCCACAGTTCTGCTCCATGGACATTGATCTTTCTTGACTGCTTCTTTTATCCACGACAAATAACTCTACATTAAGTCTTTGAGAAATTTTGAAATGATGCTACTTATATATTGTATTCAGGAGACGTTGCTGTATGTAAATGAGCCTCTACAAGCAGGTGCAGATGAATGTATAACAGATTGTTATAAGAGATTGTTCATTATGTGAAGTTATGTCAGACAGACAGACAGACAGAGTACTTTATTAATCCCTTTGGGAGGTTCCCTCCGGGAAATTAGCATCTCCATCGCTTCTCATATATTGCACTGTTTAAAAATATAGAATACAAAGTAAAAAATAGAATATAAAANCACTGATCGCCATCAGCGGGCTGCATCCAGCAGATCTCAGCCTCTTAACCTGAGTCAGGTAACAGCTTTCGAATGTAGCTGATGTCTGCACCCAAAGTGAACACATAATCTGACAACATACTAATGCTATCGCAATACAAACGCATGATGTTACAAAATGTCTGTTAGACTGCAGGGTTATGACAGAAGCTCCACAGATTAGGCTTGTCCCACTGAGCTCTGGAAACACTCCACATGCTTTCAGACTGGGCCGTCACTGGAAATACATCACACAAGTTCACTGTGTTTGCTTGTCATACCCCCCCCTCCCCTCTCTGTCTCTCTCTGTGTCTCAACCCAACCAGTTGTGGCAGATGGCTGCCCATCACTGAGCCTGGTTCTGTCCGAGGTTTCTGCCTGTTAAAAGGAAGTTTTTCCTCGCCACTGTCACATCAAATGCTTGCTCATGATGGGAACAGTTGGGTCTCTATATGTTGTTTGGGTCTCTTGACCTGCTCTGTATGTAAAGTGCCTTGAGATAACTTTTGTTGTGATTTGGCGCTATACAAATAAAATTGAATTGAAAAAAAATACTCAAATACCTTGTTTCAGGTACAGCAGTCTGTGATGTCATCATCCCATGAGCAAACAGGAAGCAGCGGTTCCCTGAGGCGCCAGCCCACGTACCCACCTTCCGTCTCTTCCCACTCATCCTACAACACCCTCTTCAGCTCCACTCCGAACCTGTACGCCTACCCAGCATCCGCCGCCCTAGCCTCCGTGTCCCAAGCTGTGGACCAGATGCAAGGCGGCTCGTCCCGCCACAGCAGGGCGAGCGGAGCTTACTCCTCCCTGGCGCTGCTCCAGAAGAACGGCAGCTTGGCCCTGGGAGGGTCTGCTCCAGGACAGTACGGTAACCACCAACAACAGCAGCAGCAGCAGCAGCAGCTGGGAGGGCAGCCTTTCCACCACGCCAGTGCTACTTACCAGCGAAAACTGAACCAGTATCCCTACCTGTAAAGACTGACGGCCGATTGAGACTGAAGCATGAAGACCAAATGGAGACCGAGACTAGAGAGGAGCACAAGCTCATCACGGGCGACTGTGATTAGACAACACGACTTTTAACTTTCCTTTAGTGTCCAGTCCTTATTTCTCTGATTATTTTGAAATAATCAGAGAATGTATTTATATTTTAATCACTGTCAGTTTTTAAAATCTGTTGTAACCTTGGATTCTCTTTGTGTTGCATAGAGCATGTTAATGGCGACAAACAGTGCAGTCTTTATCTGAACAGTGTCGCAGTTCTTGTTGTGCTAACTATGAGTATGAGGTTAAAGCGCTGACTTTCAGCTTTAATTTAAGGGCGTTTACATTAACATAAGATGAGAGGAGGAGGAACTGTAGCCCCTTTTATACATAGTCTCCAAATTTAGGGGACCAAACATAAATCTGAAAATTCTACTTAAAGACTGCAATGTTGAGTTGATTTTGAACATGTTACCCCCCCAAATTTTTATTTATTTGAGAAACGTGTGTTGAGGAGAAACTGGAACTTGCTGCTCTATTATTATTATTATTATTATTGTTATTATCATTGTCAGAATCAAATAATTTTAATTGCATTTACATACACAATCGCCTTACTTAATTAGGCCAATGTCTTATTATTCTTAAACATGTCAGCACATCATGATAAGTTAGATGAATTTGTTATGTTTCGTTTATGAATGTACTGTGTGTGTTTTATCTGTATTATGAAAAAAAACAGAGAAAGTAAGCTATGTACTGTACTGTATAATGATGTCTCATTGTGTTCCTCAAACGTTTTCCATTCTGTTTCAGTACTGACCATTCACTTGATTATATTTATCTGTTTAGTACGTTGAATGATGCAGTACGTTTCAGCGTAAAGTAGGTGTGGTATTTAGAGGGGATGTCATGTTTTTTACAGTTTTAAAGTTAATCTTAAGGTTGCATGTGTCTAACATGGAGTAGCATTCAGGACGAGTTTGTAAACTGCAGCTTCACTGAGTTTTCAGTGTCGCTCGCAGAAGGATTATTAATGTTATGTTTGATTTGTAGGACAAACACATTAATGATATTGGGAAAATGTAAAAGCTCTTGTCTTGTGAAGTGATGTTTGTGAAGTAAAGCGTGCACATAAAATCTGATTGGGGTTTCACACTATCATGTCAAAGTCAAAACCATTTAGACTGCGATTGTAAAAATTCACAGTAATGCGTTTGAATTGTGAATAATCAAATCTGACAAAGATGGTTTATAAAAATATGAATTGATGTTGATATGTAACCGCTTCTAAACAAATCATTGGTTTGGTGAAATGATGGTTGTTCTTACAATCCTGCTGTGTTGTGAAGTGCTACATTACATAGAACACACAATGAACCTTAACCCGTATATACGCAATAAAATCTTCTCAAAACAGAATTTGAGACTCACTGATGATTAAAACTGAAGAATCATTTTTAAATCAATCGATGACACAATCTCGTACATTCACATCCGAATTATTCGACCATCACCAGAAAGCTCCCGATTGACCATCTCAGATTTGCTTCATAAAATTTTGATGCCCTTGTAACTAATAACTGCTGTGCAAAATTTTAGGCCAATATCTCCACAAGTTTCAGAGATATTAAGCCTTCAAAAAAGGGGGCGTGGCCTCAGATTTAGCATGGAAACCAGTGTTAAAATCAAACATCCATGGTTTGATGGCGAATAACTTTTGAACTGTTCACACTAAATGCTTCATATTTTCACACATGATTCTTTGATAGAATGAGGCTCTGTACACAGAAGGAGAGCTTTGTATGTGACATATTTACAGATTTATTGTTACCTGGCTGTAAATCTGAAAGGGGCGGGATTTTCACTGAAAGCCTTTAATAGAGAGATCGAAACTAGCTCCAAACAGAGCAAGCTGAGATCTAGAACATTCCCACCTATAGGCGGGTCATTCCCACCGAGCTCAATAGGTGGGTCATTCCCACCTATTGTTACCTGGCTGAAAATCTGAAAGTTTTGAGTTTGCTTAGGACTTGTTGTCAGGTAGTTGTCAGGCTTTGTTGGTACAGAGCACTTGCTGGTTTCAGTCTCTGAGTCTCAACAGGTGGGTCATTAACACCTATCGTTACCTGGCTGAAAATCTGAAAGGGGCGGGATTTTCACTAAAAGCCTTTAAAAGAGAGATTGAAACTAGCTCCAAACAGAGCAAGCTGAGATCTAGAACATAGGAGATAGCAGTTAGTTGGTAAGTGTTTTTGAAACTTTGGTTTTGAGTTTGCTTAGGACTTGCTGTCAGGTAGTTGTCAGACTTTGTTGGTACAGAGCACTTGCTGGTTTCACTCTCTGAGTCTCAATAGGTGGGTCATTCCCACCTATTGTTACCTGGCTGAAAATCTGAAAGGGGCGGGGTTTTCACTAAAAGCCTTTAAAAGAGAGATTGAAACTCGCTCCGAACAGAGCAAGCTGAGATCTAGAACATAGGAGATAGCAGTTAGTTGCTAAGTGTTTTTGAAACTGGTTTTGAGTTTGCTTAGGATTTACTTCAGGTAGTTGTCAGACTTTGTTGGTACAGAGTACTTGCTGATTTCACTCTCTGAGTCTCAATAGGTGGGTAGGGTTACCTGGCTGAAAATCTGGAAGGGGTGGGATTTTCACTAAAAGCCTTTAAAAGAGAGATTGAAACTAGCTCCAAACAGAGCAAGCTGAGATCTAGAACATTCCACCTATAGGCAGGTCATTCCCACCTAGCTCCCACCTATTGTTGCTGGTTTCACTCTCTGAGTCTCAATAGGTGGGTGGGGTTACCTGTCTGAAAATCTGAAAGGGGCAGGATTTTCACTAAAAACCTTTAAAAGAGAGATTGAAAGTGGCTCCAAAAAGAGCAAGCTGAGATCTAGAACATTCCCACCGAGCTCAAGAGGTGGGTCATTCCCACCTATTGTTACCTGGCTGAAAATCTGAAAGGGGCGGGATTTTCACTAAAAGCCTTTAAAAGAGAGATTGAAACTAGACTCAAAAAGAACAAGCTGAGATCTAGAACATAGGAGATAGCAGTTAGTTGCTAAGTGTTTTTGAAACTTTGGTTTTGAGTTTGCTTAGGACTTGTTGTCAGGTAGTTGTCAGGCTTTGTTGGTACAGAGCATTTGCTGGTTTCAGTCTCTGAGTCTCAACAGGTGGGTCATTCACACCTATTGTTACCTGGCTGAAAATCTGAAAGGGGCGGGGTTTTCACTAAAAGCCTTTAAAAGAGAGATTGAAAGTAGCTCCAAACAGAGCAAGCTGAGATCTAGAACATTACCACCTATAGGCGGGTCATTCCCACCTATTGCTACCTGGCTGAAAATCTGAAAGGGGCGGGGTTCTCACTAAAAGCCTTTAAAAGAAAGATTGAAAGTAGCTCCAAACAGAGCAAGCTGAGATCTAGAACATAGGAGATAGCAGTTAGTTGCTAAGTGTTTTTGAAACTTTGGTTTTGAGTTTGCTTAAGACTTGCTGTCAGGTAGTTGTCAGACTTTGTTGGTCCAGAGCACTTGCTGGTTTCACTCTCTGAGTCTCAATAGGTGGGTGGGGTTACCTGGCTGAAAATCTGAAAGGGGCGGGGTTTTCACTAAACCCCTTTAAAAGAGAGATTGAAAGTAGCTCCAAACAGAGCAAGCTGAGATCTAGAACATTCCCACCTATAGGTGGGTCATTCCCACCTGTTGTTACCTGGCTGAAAATCTGAAAGGGGCGGATTCAGCTGTAACACTTCCTGGTATTTAAACGCACGTACTACGCTCTAGCGTCAGCCTCTTGTGTCAGCTCTCATTGTGTTAAGACTGAATTGGGTAAAGACCTGTGAGTCTAAAGACCTATGAGTCTACCTGCGCGAGTCCACCAAGCAAGGGCACAGACTGCCCAGTCTTTTCCTACTCTTTATACGTAGCCTGCCTCACACACCATGTGCTACAATACCATCCCTGTTGTCCAAGGCTTTCAAAAAACGCAGATGTTCCAGAAAATGCAACCCTGCAAACCTGCGCCGCCTCACAAAAGCCTCCACTTCGGGTGCCTCTTTCAGCTTGGTCTATAGAATTGCCAGTCAGCGGTAAACAAAACAGAATTAATCCAAATGCTGATTAATTCTTCAGATATTCAGGTCCTAGCCCTGACTGAAACCTGGATCCATCCAAAAAGCCACACCAGCTGACTCAATTTTCTCCCATACACCCGTACTGTTGGGCGGGGAGATGGTACAGGTGTCCTAATGTCCAAGAAGTGGAAGTTCACTAAGCTCTCTCTGCCCAACAACTTCTCATGCAATCAGTGTTACTGCATCGATTAAACTAAATGTTGTTGTCATATACCGCCCTCCAGGGTGTCAACTGAGTGACTTTGTAGTTGAACTGGACATGTTACTCTCTGCCATTCAGGACTATGACACACCGCTTGTCTTAATGGGAGATATGAACATTCACACAGACAAGGCCCAAGCAACTGACTTTCTGTCACTTATGGCATCATTTGACCTCAAGCAGGTCTCCACTCCTGGACCAATGAAAGGCGCCTGATACAACCACCTCAAAAGGGCCCGAGGTCAATATCTAGACTCTTCTCCTCTGTGGTTCCCCGGTGGTGGAATGAGTTACCAAACTCTGTTCGATCTGCAGAGTCACACTCAGTCTTTAAGAAAAGACTAAAGACCCAGCTCTTCACTGAACACCTTGGCACTTGATAAACTCCAATATAATGAACACACACACACATTTTTTTTTTGTCTAATTGTATGTTGCAATGTATGCCCCCCCCCCCCCCTCACTGCCTGTAGGCAGGCCCTATCTAACTTGAACCTTACTTTTTTGGCACTTATCCAGGTTGTTTTCTCCTGACTAGATCCTTGCTTGTGTTGTATTTACTCTCAGATGTACATCGCTTTGGACAAAAGCGTCTGCTAAATGAAATTGTAGTTAAAAGATTGTTAAAAACAACTAGGGTATACACAGTTGTATCATAAATTTTGAATGTACTCAATCGGAATATGTGCTATTTTTCTGGGTCTACATGATAAAGAATTGAAAGATTAAGAAATCCGCAAGCTACTTAATTGATAAGAAATATTTATTGTTTACAAGTGTATCTGCATTACATTTTATAAAGCTGTGTCACATTCTGTTGTCATAAATCTTTTACAATCCAAACAGGACTGAAGACAGGGAAGCCTGCAGCAGGATTCAAATTGGCAGCAGGTCATTGAAAATCTCAACAAAATGGAGGAATGTGATTCCTTTGCTTGTCCATGCAATTCAAAACAAGGTACAGGTGGACATGTGCAGATTAAACGAGAGCATTCAAAATTGAACTGGTACACATGATGAAGAGTGAGCTATTTATCCTTTGTGAACCAAGGACACCAAAACCAGCCTCCTACTGAAAGTAGTAAAAAATAGGTATCAACTTGGGTGATGTTCAAAAATGCAGCTGATCCACATTGTATCAGTCAAATAAATAAATTCATCTGCATCCACAAGAAGAGGATGAATTAGATTGCTTTTGGTCCAAACGACAGGCTTTTACCACAGGAGACATTTTGATCTGACACACACACAGGTGAAGCTAATTACGCTAATAATATCGTTAATGTTATCACCTGTGTTTTTCCTTCAATGAGTCAACATGTCTGCTGTGAAAAAGGCACATTATTCATCTCTTTGCCTCCATTTCTTATTACTCTGACAATAAATTATCAATGAACATCTGTACTAAGTAGAATTACTGTATTTATTGAAGCATACTTCTATTATTTTACACACTCAATACCCTGTTTATAAGTAGAAGAATGGACACTATTATATAAACTAGTGGGATTTTACACCACTGATGACAAATCACCTTTTGAATTTTGGAGTGGCATTTTGCGTGGCACCAATAAACTCTTTTCATAATGATATTATCTCTCTTGGAATTGCTCCTTTCAGCAGCATTACACATTTATTTTCTCAGCTTTTCTCTCTCACAGAGGCATTGGTACTTGACAATGAATATTTACACTGTATACAGACTTGCCAGCTAGAACCAGATACTGTAGAACACATAGCTCGACTAGCTGCAGTCTCTCTCACCACTGCACCAGAATGGACAACCAACCAGGGTTAAAATTCCTCATATACACACATTTCACAATATAACACATAAATTTGGAGTTGCTACGGTGCCTCAAATTCATGGGACAGCCCAACATGTAAAAGTCCAATAGCACACAGAAGGCAGACCATGTTAACTTTGATGGCTGGCAGACAGTCCAGGGCTGAAGGAGGGATGTATTCATTTAGTCAGCAGTGAAAGAGGCCGTTGAGGCTTTTAAACACAGAATTGCACACTAGATCATCCTATCATTAGGTTGCTTGTCCCTGAAGCAGATGCAGGATGAGAAGGGGGGGAGGGGCTTTTCAGAACTCCTCGTGAACATTTCTGGCGTAATCCATGAGCTTGCTGCCCGTGAAGTATTCGCTGTATTTGAGAATCTCGTCCAGCTCCAAGTTATGATTCTGGTTTTCATCTGCAACGGCAATCATCTGCCTGGCTTCGTTCAAAGCGTTGTGCTCATTCATCGGGTCCATGTACTCCTGGACACAAAAGGACATACCAGGAGAAGAAAGTTAAAAATGGATACACATGACTTCAGAAAGAATGACTCAAAAATGAACATAAAGTATCAAAAAATAAATACATAATCTCATAAAAGGGACCAATTAAACAAGATGTCTCACCTCCAGTTCCTCCATGGTCACAATGCCGTTCCGGTCTGAATCAATGACTTCCTCAAACTCCTTCTTCCTCTCTCGAACCCAGTCGTCATCAATGTCCTGAGCCTGCTGGTTTTCCACGGTGCCCACAGGTAAAGAGATGAACTCCGACAGCGTCAGTTTCTTATCACCATCCTGGTCTACAAGCAAAGCACAGCAAGCACAGCAAGCACAATCAACATGTGATTTTCACCCTGTATCTGTTCAATATATTTTCAAAATGGGCCTCATCACAGAGCAATGACTTTTCAAATACATGAATAGGACATTAATGTAAAAGTACATTTAGCATTATAACATTGAATATACTGATAATATTTAACACATAAACTGAAAAAAAAGTATCAATAATTGGTTTTCATAAACAAAGCATGCTGCAGCTGAAACAATTAGTCAATTAATCAAGCAACAGAAAATTCATCAACAGCAATTTAGTGAATTACATATGATTTTTCAGGGGGAAATTCTGATCATTTTCAAGATTTTCAGCTTTTCTTTCTTTTATAGATGATGATTTTTAAGATAGTAAACTTGTTTTCTTTGGGTTTAGAGTTGTTGTTCAGACAAAACAGGCAATTCAAAGATGCCACCTTCAGCTCTGGGAACTTTTGATGAGAGTTTTTCACAATTTTCTGTACAGTCTTCTTCAGATTAATCCATAATTAAAATAACTGTTGCCCTGAGGCAAACTATGTAATTTTAAATTCAGTGTCAGTTGTGCCACCTGAGGCAAAATGCAAACAGGTTAGGAAGCAGGAGGCAGGAAGAAATTTCCCCAGACTAATAAAGAAATATCGTATCTTTACAAGTAATCTGTTTAATACCAGCTGAGCCAAAAGCAGTTGCACTGTTTACCAGGGTTGCCTGGTAATGATACATTTCAAGCACTTTTCAAGGACAAATCATTTTAAAATTAAAGGCCAATAATTCACATAAATGTTCAGGTTTGATAAAAGTGATAACATGTCAGACAGGTTAAAGACAATGAAGCCCATTATTCAGATAAGAAGAAAACGTACCTAAGTCGCGCACAATCTCCTTAACCATGTATTTGAGCATGCCTCTGCTGTGCTCCGGGTGAAGGAAAGACAGGAACTCCTGCTCGTTCAGCAGTTGGTCAGCTGGGGTGTTGTCAGCCTGGAACCAGCGGTCCTTCAGGCTTTCCAAAACCTCCTGGGCTGCAATGATCAAGACAGGAAAATTCAAATTACATTGTTACCTAAACAGACATGTGCAGCACACAGTCTGGGACAGTCTTATCAATATCATATATTCCATATAGTTCTGTACTTACTTTCTTCATCCAGTTTAAGATCTTCATTATTCTTTATTTTTTGAGCAATGTCCTTTTCATTGAAACCTTTGCTGGCCAGAAATTTCACTCTGTATTCATCCCATGTCACGTGACCTGTGGACAACACATGAATAGAGAAGTTCAGTTTTGACTAAACAGAAAAAATTTATTAATTTAGGACACAGTGTTGTGACATAGCCCACACAGGATTTGAAAACAGAGAGTGTGCTTAGCATGGGAAGTGGATGTGATTTTCTCACCATCACCGTCTGGGTCGACAGCATGAAAACTGTTCTTGTTCTCCACTGTGGCCTCCTGAAAGTGCTCCTCCGTCTTCTCCATAATCCAGCGCTGCATCTCTTTGGCGCTCACACTCCTGTCCTTGTTGAAATCAACTCTGAGAAGAGAATTTAAAAAAGACATGAGTTGCTAATTTAGATTCAGTTACTTAACATTAATACTGTTATTGCTACATTAACCAGCTAATTACATATTATCTAGTTGGGGTCTAAGTCACAAGTTTCATCATTATACTGATTCTTTAGTCCATGATATGATATTTGTTGATATCACAAAGTACCAGATAGATTGATTGTTACACCCCTACTATCGGGTGTAACTACTACTATTGTGATGCAGTATCTGTTTGACTTGTGTCCAACCTGTTGCTTTTGTTTAAACTTGCCAAGCACTGATACCTGATACCTTTAACACTGAGAGTTAGGATTTTGTCAAGTACCTTTCTTCCTGAAAAAAGGACATTTATCGAGTCAGGAGAATGATTCGTCAGACTGGGAGAAGGATGAATTAAAAATAGTGGCCTTTTCCTCGGTTATCATTCTCTTCTTTAACAATGCCACATTGCCTTGTAACTGTATACTATGCTCAGTATTGGAATGTAACCATGTACATTTACTCAAGTACAAATTATATGCATCTGTGCTTTACATGAGTATTTCCATTTCATGACACTTCTACTACACTTGTGAATTTCCCCACTGTGGGAATAAAGGCTTATCTTATCTTACACTACAATTCAGACAATGCCTACATAAAATTACCTGCCTCTCTCGCCTGGTTTTCATAGTGGTTACTTCTATAGAACCTGAACAGCCTGATCAGCTACACCTTATCAGATAATTCAGGAATGCTGTAACTCTTACTTTGTAAAAATTTCAATAAGCTTCTTCCTGTTCCTCCTCGGTTCTGAGTCCTCTTCAAACTCCTCCATCTCTTTACCCAGGAACACCTCCTGATGGAAGTCCTTATTGAGGTGGCCATCCATCTCCATCTTCACCCCATTCAGGTGGTCTGGGGGAAGGATCTCATTTTCATCCTTGCTGGGTGGAGCCTTATCTTTAGAAACTGACATGTTGGCTGGCCGTGCATGCACCTCCATGGTTTGGAGCAGGACACACAAAAGCAGAGACACAGCCAGGAGGTTTCTGCACCACAAGTTCCTCCAAACAGCCATGATTACCTATAGAGAGTAGATGTAAAAGCAAATGATTAGTTATGTGAGCAAACTCTGAGAATAAAACTATCAACTAAAGTTGGCGAAGACAAGATAATTATGCAAAGATCACTTGTTCAGTTTTTACACTGTTGCCTCAACTCTAATGCTGCGTTCATGCAAATGGGATTTTCCAAATTGCAACACGCCCACTGTAAAATTCTGTTCATGTCAAGCTAACTACTTGTATACGTATGTGGAAGATCAAGAGAAGATAATATTTGTAGGCTCAAAACAATTAAAAGCTTTATCATCCAAGTATAAACAAATAGAAGCTGTCAAAAGCAAAATAAACGCCATAAATCCACACTTGCTATCAAACGCACTAAATGTAACTGTAATACTCTGTTGATATCTGCTGGAGTTGGTTCATCAGTGTTTTTTCATAATCAAAAATAAAATACAGTTAAGTTGTTACAGACGTGAGGCTTCCTTGTTGCTATGAGATTTGATATGTATTTGAATGCTACATAAGAGTATAACAATAACTTAGCTGTTACATCGTTATTTACCGAAGATAACTATGTTCTCATTACCCACTTTATTATTACTAACAAGTAATTACGTGATCATAAGAGGACTAACGGGTTCGTATCGTAAGTAACAGTTAGCTTGTGGTTTTAGCCTCGTCACGTCATTAGAATTACTTGTTACGGCAGCTGACTATGCTAGGCTAACACTAGCAGGCTAATAAAACACTAAAGGTTAGCGGTGGCTGCTGGAAGTAAGTAGTCTAAATATAAGCAATGAAGGAGAACACTGTTCGCAGAGAAAGACCAACCTGTAAAGCACGACGACTAAAAACCACAGTAGGGAGAAGTTAAACCAACTCCGGGAATGAGAGCTAGCTAACGGCTGCTGCTGGCCAATATTAGCTAGACTTCCTCATCAGACAGACCTGCGGTGGTTCCAGTCAGACCAGCTGTCAGAATCCAGTTCCTGTACACGTGGCTCTCCCACAACCCCCCAGTCCGGACTGTGGGACGGCTCAGTCTCAGACACAACACTGATGAAACACGACTTCACTGGAAAACTCTCTGTCGATGTTCTAGTCAGTGTTAATTCAATCAAACTGTCAGTGACTAGTTGCCTGCTAGCTGCTGGCTAATTATGCTAAGCTAACAAACCTCACAAGTCAAATTCCGGTCAGCAATTTCAAAGTAAAACTCTTTGACGAATGTAAAGAATTTTTGCTGTAAAGCTTGTTAGATTGTGGTGGATTCATTGTCAGAAAT
>JBBMOC010000033.1:1287646-1387240 GCA_037975185.1 Centropyge bicolor | reverse complement strand
TATAACAATAACTTAGCTGTTACATCGTTATTTACTGAAGATAACTATGTTCTCATTACCCACTTTATTATTACTAACAAGTAATTACGTGATCATAAGAGGACTAACGGGTTCTTATCGTAAGTAACAGTTAGCTTGTGGTTTTAGCCTCGTCACGTCATTAGAATTACTTGTTACGGCAGCTGACTATGCTAGGCTAACACTAGCAGGCTAATAAAACACTAAAGGTTAGCGGTGGCTGCTGGAAGTAAGTAGTCTAAATATAAGCAATGAAGGAGAACACTGTTCGCAGAGAAAGACCAACCTGTAAAGCACGACGACTAAAAACCACAGTAGGGAGAAGTTAAACCAACTCCGGGAATGAGAGCTAGCTAACGGCTGCTGCTGGCCAATATTAGCTAGACTTCCTCATCAGACAGACCTGCGGTGGTTCCAGTCAGACCAGCTGTCAGAATCCAGTTCCTGTACACGTGGCTCTCCCACAACCCCCCAGTCCGGACTGTGGGACGGCTCAGTCTCAGACACAACACTGATGAAACACGACTTCACTGGAAAACTCTCTCTCGATGTTCTAGTCAGTGTTAATTCAATCAAACTGTCAGTGACCAGTTGCCTGCTAGCTGCTGGCTAATTATGCTAAGCTAACAAACCTCACAAGTCAAATTCCGGTCGGCAATTTCAAAGTAAAACTCTTTGACGAATGTAAAGAATTTTTGCTGTAAAGCTTGTTAGATTGTGGTGGATTCATTGTCAGAAATATTTACATGTACAAAGATGTAGCTAAAGGAAAAAAATATATGGCGAAACTGCTAAAAGCAATGGATAAAAGGGTAAAATAGCTAAATGTTATTAATGGTTAGATTGTTGATGGGTGAATGGTTAAAATAGTTGGCAAAAGTGAAATGGCTACAAGTAATGGATATAAACAATAAAATAACTGGAAAAACTAAATAAACATATGTTTAAAGTTGTCAAAAGGTTGAAAGATGCTGACTTGGGACAAACTAGGGCTTAGATGCACAAAACACACATGCGCTATAAAGGAATACATGAAAACATTGGTATTCCTGGGGGTAAGGCTTTGGGGGGAAAATGCTAAACATTTTTGTTTTAATCTGTCTAAAACACGTAATCAGAATTTATCTCTTTTATTTTACAAGCAGAATTACCCAGTTTCCGGTTTTCTTCTGGCGCAGATACAGGAACTGGGATGGTACAAGTGTGCAGCCATACTGGAGAGGTACAGGTTAGTGATATGTACTTCAGGCTACTGCCTCTTGGTGGCGCTGTGTTAAAATGTAATAATAGCAAGTGAACCATTAAAGCTGCCTGAAAATGTGAGTTGTGAAGTTTAAAAAAAATCTGGTAGACACTCATGAGTTAACATGTTATTACGTCTAATAAGCGTATGAAAGGGCTGAACTCCTTTTTGACAAATTAGCTGATTGTAGGAATATTCAGACTAACAATTTGTTTACTTCTGTCACGTTAGGCCCTTTCCTGAAATTCTAGAAATGCAAGTATTATTTCAAATTGTTTTCTAATAGAGCATCTAGAACTGAACAGAATAAAACAAACAAGCTTACACTATATGGCAGAGTCAAGATTCTTTGGCAGGTTTTCAAGCAACAGATTAGACAAGATAAAGCCTTCGTGTCTGAAAAAGTGGATTTCTATTTCTTGCTTGGATCTGAACACAGAGCTTTGGTAGAGTCGGTTAATACTGAGCCAAAACGAGAGACACTGTGAGACACATGCATGACTTTCTAGACATCACACACACACAACTTGTCTGCCAAAGAGCCTCTTCAGCTTGAGCATTTCATCTATGAGATAAAACAGAGCTGAATAAGCGAGTGAGGTTGCCAATAGAGGCAAGAAGGGAGAAGAGAAACAGGCAGAGGGAGTGAGAGAGGGGGAGAATGAGGAGCGGGAGGGAGAAAGGGTGATGATAAAACTCCACTGTGAGCCCTCCTGTAAGCTCAGTCAGAGCAAAGGAGCAACTGAGACCAGAGGGACCGGGAGAGCAGCGGAGCAGGCAGAGAGAGAGAGAGACCCACCACGCAGCAGATCACAGCAGATCCCTGCTCTCTGACGTGAAACCCGCACGTGGCCTTGGACTTGTTGGAAGAGACAGGGGGGAGCACCTGAGTTGTGTCGGACAGAAGCAGAAGAGCTACCTGTGAAGTTTTAGGTTTTGTGATAACGAGGGACCAGGAGAAAAGAAGGCGGCTCAGATCAGAACTTGACCTCATCTATCTCCAGACAGATTGATCTGAACACTGAACTTTGATGAAAGCCCAACTTTTGTGGATCTTGCAGTTTTTCCCAACCACCTTGCAACTTTGCTGGAGCCTGGATCCTCCTCTCAGTGTGAGGAACAGCAGGAGAAAGTGGAGGAAAGAGAGAATATTGCCATCCATCTCCAGCCCACCCTGAGCTTTGGACGCCCCTCCTCTCTGCCTCTTCTTTTGCCCCCTGTACCCCCCACCCTCCCCTCCTCCTCTACACCTCACCCCCCAACAGAGCAGAAAGCGTGAAAAATCTCACTAATGGGTTTATTTGCTGTCAGATCTGCGCCGATCTGTCATTCCCTTGGACCATTCTGCTTGACACATTTCATAGTTGAGTAAGCCTCCTGGCTTTCTGGCTCGAGTTAACACTGCCCCTGCAACGTTGTGCAGGCTGAGAGCTCATCGAGAGGGGAGCAACGGCAGCAGCAGTCAGTCTGACAGTCTCTTGGACAGGGAGTCCCTGAAGCTGCATTCCTCTGGTCTTCTTCTTCCCCATTGGGACTTTGTGAGCCTTGTGGGAATCCTCACATCACACGACTGGCTGGCCCAATCAGCACAAGATTCAGGTTCTTTCTGCGGTGACTCTGGTGCTGATTGAAAATAAGTGTGAAGATGTGGTGTGGGGCTGGGCCTCTGGCCGTGGTGGCTGCAGTGTTTTGGACTCAGTGCGTCCTTCTGGATGGGGTGGATGCCAAGAAGGAGAGAAAGAGGCCAAAGGAGGCCACACCACAACACACAGAGACCTTCAATGCTACCCTCTCCAACAGTGAAGAGGTCGGTGGAAGCATCAAGGTAGTCAACAAAAATCTTTGTATGGGTGTATAAGTTTGTTTTATGTTTTATGAATATTATATATAAGCTGTTTCCTTATAATGTCATATGAAAAATTAATGACTAAAGTTTGATGCAAACATGCAGATATGTGAAGATTTCTTGTCAGCACAGGCAACATGGAGGGCAAATAAATTGTAGAAAAGCTAAAAGCTAGGACAGGACAGGTGTGCCCCTCTAGGTCAAGCCTCAGAGAGTGAGATGGACCGAAATGTGTGAAACTCTAAATGGATGACTTCCGGAGGTATGCCAGGAATGTGGACATCTAAAGGCTGATCAATGCGTCAATTAGTGCGCACTGCGGGTGTCTGCCACCAATTTTCCAGACAGTGTGAACAAATGAAGATGCAGTAAAGCTTCATGTATCAGACAGAAGGAGATATTTATAAATGCCTTAAGTTACACACACAATAACTGAAAAATTATTTAGGGTTTGTATTAGATAGAAAGAATTGAAAACAAGTGGAAAAAATCGCCATCTGCAACTGAACCAACGTACTTCTCTCACAAAACTGCATTACAGTGGTGCAGTTCCATTTTCAGGAGCAACAGTTGGCCCCTGACTCTGTTATTTATTGGTTTATTGCTGGTGTTGCATATTTGCGAGGCTTTTCCAACAGGCTATTTGTTTTGCTTTCAGCCCACCCATTATGTTGGCATTCTCATATAACTCTCACTGCCCTATATACCAGCCTTCTGCTCCGAGCGGCAGCCAGCCTCTGGAATCCCAACCGTAACCTTCACCGCCTTTTTTCCCCCCTCGAAACCAAGCAGTGAGGTCTCCTTTGTATCTTTAAGAACACATTGTAGGTGGTTGTGGCCTGGCAGTGTTTATTTGACTTGGTTTGCCCTGTAAAAGCAGCGGCTATGAAGGATGACCTTGTGTCAACCCTCAAGCCTGCTGAAGATTGCACCCCACTGGGATTTCACTCCTCTGTCTCGTCCCACTGGGAGACGGGTGTCTTCGCAAACACTGTCTCCCCCGGGGTCCCTTACAGGCCCGCTGTCATGATGTAACTCTTGGGAAAGTTAGGTGGGCAGATATTTAAAGACCTATAGCGATGTTGTTCCCAGCCAATTGATTCTGTCATTCACAGGCCTAGTCTGACTCCGCTGTGTCTGGGACATCCGATAGGGGCGGTGCGGCCCCGAAAACTGGGGCAGCATGCCGTGTAAGCCCCTCACAAAGCCCCATAGAAAGGGTCCTGAAAGAGAACACCTCGGTGAGGATTAGCCCCCTGCGCCTCCCTCTCTAACATTCTTTTCATCTCATCTCCCACAATCAGAGGGTAATGACATAATCACTCTTAAGACGCAGTGTTATGCCAGATAGTGTCTTTGCCAAACATTGTCACCTCTGATGAGAACCTGAGCTTTCAAGCTTGACATCTGTGGAAGTGGTTGTATTCAAGGTCACATTTGTTGGTGCCACCCTCCCTATCCAGGTTTCTGTTGAAGAAAAAAAAAGGGTATGCCACACACCATGAAAAGTGGTTTCTTCTCTTGGTTAGTTTGTAAGTTTATCCTATTACACATCTGTTAGGTCCCAGAGAAAACAACATGTCCATTGGAGCTGTCTTGGCAAGAAATTTGTGTTCTCAAACAAGCCAAACATTTACACTCCACATTTACATGTTTTTCCCTTGTGCCCAGTGGAAACAGTGGAAACAGTTCTTATGATGGCATTCGCTTTCTATCTGACCAATCCCGTGTGTGGGCTGCTGGCAGCCAGCAGTCGTACACTGCATTCCTTGGGAGATTTTCCATTTGAAAGTGATCACAATAGTGAGGTGTGGAGTTGTGCTGCGAGTGGAATTTTTTTTAATGAGATGATAACTGAGGTACATTTCAAACAACTGTGGTCTCTGTGAATCATCACGTTGTACAATTTTAGAGCAAATGTCAAAGGTACATGTATGTAAATGTCTTATTGCTGTGCACTCTGAAGATGAGAGGAATCTGTCATTGTTGAGAGCAGTGAGGGATCTGTGATGGCTGTAATTGAGGGAGTCAAGTCAAACATCACGCCTGGCGTGTTGAGTAATGGCTGGGTTTAGCCTGAGGCGAGGGTTTTTGTTTCCTCTCTCTCATCCCCAGTGATGATTAATGCAGCAGTGTGTGGGACCTTTTGGATCAAGCTACACATATGAGACAAGACAGAGTCCCACAGGAAACAGCGCCACAGTGAGAGCGCACACCTTTGTGATGGTGTGACCTACCTATAGTCCTTCAACATGTCAGATGACTGAAAAGGTTACTCTTGTTTAACCTTGAAATTAAGGAATGAACTCATTCGAAAGAGAGTGAAAAGGAGACAAATAATAAACAGTCTTTGGTCAAGACATGTGAAATCTGAAAGCAAAATAAACGGCACAGTGTTGTCGTTTCACCACACAGACATAGACTGTTTTATTTGGATTTAGCTTCATTTATAACTTCAGATTGATGCCAGATTTATAGAAATCCCTTAATCTTGCCTGATTCTTATCATGTGCTGGTCATGTTCCTGAAACTACGATTTCAGAATTATTGCTACACTTAACAGTTCATTTGTCCACTATGAATTCAAATTATACTATAGTGCTGATTAAACAGGATGGTCATTTGATGTTGTTATTGACAACATCAAATAATGTACTTTATTATGTGCAGCCCCATTAATACTACATTAAGGTGTGCTGATATCATTATTATTAATTTTGTATCAAAGATATTATTAATTATTATATTTGGAATTTTTCCTCAGAAAGCAAAGAAAGTCAGATTAAAGGGTAAATTCATAGAAAACTTACAATAGATACCAAAAACAATAATATTTACCATTAAAAAGTAGTTTATTGTTGCGGGAAATATTAACTATACTAACGAGATTTAGAGGTGCTGGTAGATGGACTTTGTTTCCTCCAGACAGAGCCAGGCTAGCAGTTTCCCCCTCTTTTCAGTCTTAATGCTAAGCTAAGCTAACTCTTTGCTGCTGGCTTCATATTTACTGTACAAACATGAGAGTGATATCGATCTTCTCATCTAACTCTTGGCAAGAAAGTGAATAGACGGCTTCCTCAAAATGTAGAACTATTCCTTTCAAAATAAATTTAATTGTTTTTTGGCATCTATCATATGTTGTTATAAAGATGTTCAAGATAATAAATCAGTTTTGTAGTTTCAGTTTGTGCCCCAGTTCACCTATCCTATTTCACCAACTACTCGTAAGTTGTAACTCAACAAGACAGGGTCAAATTAGTTGCATAATAAAAGCAAGAAATGAAAAAGTAACCATTTACAGTATGTACTTATGTAACATACAGCCACAAATTATTCATATAAAAGGAGGAGGATCTAATGACTTCTAACCTGAAAGGTGCAGCCTACGTTCAAACCAGGGGGGGCAAACCTGTTTACCTGAGATGAATCAGGATCACTGGTGCTTTTCAACAGCTCATTTTACCTACCACAGGGAAAATGAGCAGTCGCTCCAATTTCAAAGCTATAATTCGTACACAAAACAGATGTGGCATGGCGCTCGAGGTTTCTTTTCGCCTCTATAGCTTTTTTTTTTATATCAAGAGGAAGCTGCGATTATCTCTGGTGATAAACACCAAAAAATTATAGAATCATAATAAAATGGTGATTAAAAAGCAGAAACATAAATTTATTCACTTTCTCTCACACATAATGAACGCACACACTCCTTTGTTGGGACAACAGTGGAGCTAAAATGATTCTAAGAAGCATGTTCAACTATATCATTATATACACTTCCAAAAGGTGTTGCTCCAACATTTGTTCAACTAATAGCAGCATCCTTATAGTGTGATAGAGTACTTATGTTTTTGCTGCTTGCCAATTGAGTAATAACACAGTGAGCAGAGAACAGAGTCAACATTGCATGCCTAACTGTATTTAGCTCTTCGGCGATAAATCCTCAAGGCAATCTGTTTCTGTGAAGTGCAGCGGTGGGGAACACGGGGGTGGATGCATGACAACTGGGATGCACGCAGGTTACACGCAGGATCCCCTCGTCCCACACAGCCTGGGGATCCCTGCCTCCAGGGGTGGGATCGGCCCAGCGTTAGGCCCGTCCACCCATGCATGGATGACTGCACGGGGAGCAGTGCAGGGATGTAAAAACAAGGGATTATAGAAGGCTCTCCATCATCCTGTCCAACCTTAGACCTGCCTGTGCAACATTTTTTTTTTATCAGCTGCAAAAGGTTTCATGTCGTCTAGTGTGTGTGAACAGGTAGAAAAACAGATAACCCACAAAAGAAAACAAGATAAGTTCAGCCCTACACATGGAAGAATTCAGGAGCTGCCTGCGATGCAGTAGAGGTTCAGTATCTGGTTGCAGCCCCAGAGACATGTTTTAACAGTTGTGTTTGTGTTTTTGGTGGCATGCTGCCCCAGGGAAATATTTTCCCATTTTATTGCTTCAAATAAATTCAACCTAATTTTCCCCAAACTACATGACAAACACACTTAAAGCAGCACACAGAGAAGCATTATTCCTGGAGACCCAAATCATTCTTTTCGGGGTAATAAAATCCCACAAGGCTTCTGTGAATGATCAACAATGATTACAACTGATTCACTAATTGATCCAAAAACTCCAAACTCACTGTGCTGTAGGTTAACAAAACAAACTCTCTTCACTTTTACTGTGTGCCATGGTTACTCGGCATAAATCAATGGTGGAGGATAACTATTTACTCAAATATTGTACTCAGCTACATGTTTGAAGTATTTGTACTTTACTTGAGTATTTCCTTTGTATCCGGCTGTATACTTCAATCCATCAAACTTTCAATAGTGAAATTTAGTACTCATATTCCACGACACCTATTTGACAGCTATAGTTGCTTTCAGGTTCAGATTTAAATAAAAGACATATAAAAAACAGATAAATTACAACACATTGTTAAAGATTAAACCAACTTTTCCAACCCTTTGGCGCATGGCCCCTTATATGGAAGTGGCTTCAGTTGTCTATTAGTTATTAACGGTTCCACCAAACACATTTCTATTGTTTGTGGCCAAAAGAAATAAAACTATATAAAATTGAATTAACAAAGCAAATATTAAAGTGACCTCCAAAAAAATGAATCCAACTTTGTGTCTCAGAACTTTGTTTTTTTTTCTTTTCTCTACTTCAGTAAACATGTCATGTATCCTCAAAATTAAATTATGAGCCTTTGGAGGGGCCTGGCCCCCCTGGCTGGAAACCACTGGACTGAAATACCAAATAGTATATGAAGAAGCTAAAGGAAGAGTTTGGCAGTTTGGGAAACATGCTTATTCACTTTGTAACAGAGAGTTTAATGAGAATATAGATGCCACTCCCATACCTGTTGAATCAATATATAAGGTAACAGCTTGCAGCATGTTAGCGCATGAAGACTGGACATAGGACAAAATCAAGACAACATTTCCGCCTGCCAGCACCTTTAAAGCTAAATGATTAACAAGTTATATATCTTTCATTAAATCTATAGAAGATCCAAGTGTAAAAATCACATCTTTATGGGTTTTTATGTGCGGGACTATTTCTTTGCTGGGTGCACTAACTTAATTTTGTTGGACAGAGCCAAGCTAGCTGTTTCCCCCTGTTTCCAGTCTTTGTGCTAAGCTAAGCTAAGCCGCTGGAATGTCTGCCAGAAAGCAAATAAACATATTGCCCAAAATGTTGATGTGTTCCTTTAAATCCAGCTCCCTCTTTCCCACCTACTTAACGCCAGCCATCTAACAATGTAACACTGTTTATTACAATACATTAGTCATAGCAGGGACTTTTACTTTTATACTTTAAGGACATTTAAGTTGTTGTGTTGGCTCTTTTACTTACTAGGATATGGATATGTGGACACAATGAATCCCATTCTTCAGATCTGAGCCGTGAGTTAGAGCCCCGTCAATGAGGATAAACACTGTCTAGAAGTGGTTTCTTACCTTTAGACAGAATATCTGACACATTCTCTGGGTCCGTGCTGGAAAGGTGTGCGCTCACACCCGCTGACAGACGAGGCCACTTTGAGGCACTCACACATCAGCGGTGATCAAAGCCGGGGCCCTGGCGTTGTTCGTCAGCCCTCAGACTGATACCTGGAATCGCTCCCTCGCCACTTTGTTCGCGAGCTGTACGTGCTGATGCAGAGCTACGCCAGGGAATCCATAGTTTACTTTACGCCACAGTCAATAGCGGCGGGTGAGAGATTGAACGCCTCTGACAGGTTCTTCTGTGTCATCAAGCAATATGGTTTTCATGTCTGCATGTGAGGAGTCTTTGATGTTGTCGAGACAGAGACTCACCTGCACACAATGAATCTGATTTTTTTTTTTTTTTTGTGAGCCAACCCAGCTGTTACTATATAGTCTATGCTATGCTCTGACAATGCAGAGGTAAAAACACACTCAGTTTAATGGAAAGATTTGAGCATTACGTAAGCTGATGATCAAATTATTTATACAGTGATTTGCTGTTATTTTTTAGCTCAGAAACGAAGGTTATAATTACCTTGGTCAAAGCCTTTCTTCCTTGAGCACAGTAAATCCTCGAGGGCAAGGTTTTAATGGTTTAATTACAATGGCGTGTGTTAATAACAAGTATGGCTGATTTCCTGGCAATGATATGCTGTCTTTTTTATTATTATGTAGGGAATGGCTAAGATGTGTAATTATAAGTCACATGTGTGGGCCAACCTGTGCTGTTTCATATCTCTGGAAACAGAAGACAATAATATATGACACTTATATAAACATAAGAAGAAATGTGAGGCTTTTTTGGAATTAGCGTCCTCTGGCTCTCATAATTGGGTGGGTGTTTTATATAACGTCGTGAGCTGTCTGAGGTGATGATTCACAGTTTTACAATCAATTTCAGTGGAAATATACTCAAATTGCCACAGGCGGGGAATAACAGTACAATCCCAGCAACCCCCCAGTCATCAACATGTTAATATCTGTTCAAGATTACAGAAGGGGTATGATAGTAAAGGAATAGTTTGGAAAATTTTGTGTCTGTATTGTAAACATGAAGCCAGCAGGCATTTAGCTTAGCTTAGCTTAGCTTAGCATAAAGACTGGAAACAGCTCAACTGGCTCTGTCCAATGCCTCAAGCTGTAGCTTTGTATCGAACGGTCAGATATTTGAGTGACATCATTCTTTTATTCGAACTCTTGGCAAGAAACCGAATAAGCTTTAAAGCAGCTTTTAAGACCATCTATCAGTTAAAGTGCACAATATTTCAATTAGGAGGTGGTGGAGACCAAAACAGAGTTAAAATGGAGTTAATATGAGACTTCATCAGGTGGCCAGAGACTCTAAATGAATAAGAAACAAACAAATATGTTATGATATTTCAATGTATTCACAACTTGTTTCCACTGCACCCAAGTTGTCTTTTTTTTTATTTTTTTTTTTTAGTTTTTTTAGGTTTAAATATGTCCCCAAATATCCAAACTATTCCTATAAGTCTCTCAAACTGGTATGTTAATGAAAATGAAAAAAATTGACATGTCAGTGGAAAAAGCAGTTTATCCCACAGGCTCTCTCAGTCTTATGGAAACAGTATTGAGTAGTGTAAAAGTACTCTTGTCTTGACCAAATCAGCCTGTCTTTTATCTGTTTCCAAACCTCAAAATCACAACAAAAACACAGAGCGATTCAACATGCAGCCGGCGCAGCGCCTGTTAAGCTGTTTATTTTGTCTGCTGTCAGAGAGCAGAGAAAGTCGCAGAGAGAGGGAGAGAGACTGTTGCAAATCCTACACATGAAAAACTATTTTTATTCCAGTGTATTGAAAAGACAAACAAGGAGTGACTTTGTTGCGGTGGAATGAGGGGCAGGTCTTTGACAGTGAAGAAAGGGGCATGTTGGTTTTGCAGATAAGTGATCCATGTCTTGCTGCCAAACCTAAACAAATTCCATTTCAGGCAGCTCACCTCCACGACTCCTCTTTATCTCCTCTTCTATCTCAGCTGAAGGTGCATGACATTCGGGGAAGGGCGAGCGATTCAAGCTTTCTGTAATTGGAATTCATTCAGCCCCACATTTTTACCAAAATGAAAACATGTCAGTTGTAGCATAAAAATGCTTCGACAAGTCTTTTTGGAGTTTATTTCTTATCTCCTGAACAAATCCCTACTCCTATGCAGTCATATATTATAAATTCAGATAAGAGGATCGAGCATACACACGACTAAGAAACTAACAATCTTAAATCATAACTCGCCCTGGTGTACACCACTATATATACATTTGTTATCTTGTTTATTAAATTTTCCGTCATCACATTATTCACATGGGCCGCATTAATAAAAGAAAACACTATTATGTCTGTGGGTGAGGGAGAAAGTGTTGGCCATTCTGACATGTTGTTATAAACTACAGTAATTGAGGGCTGCAATCCACAGAATCTACATCACACATACACGAGCAAGACTCATTTTTCACCAGAGCGCTCATGGAAATTTTCATGCGCTGAAAAAAAAAAAAACACTTGACAAGGTTTGTTTACATTCATCCGAGCTTATTGGGCAAATAAGAACTGACGTGGCACCTGAGTGAATTATATGGAATGAAAAAATAAGCATAAGGTGAGCCTTCTGGAGGAGAATCGTGACCAAACTTAGATGGCAAATTGAAAAGCCTCCTCGAGGATCTGCAGCCGACTGGGCAGGAGAGACAGAAAGAAAGAGGTTTCCCTGTGTGACCTTCCTTGGTGTCTGGCACCAGTTAATTGTATCTTAGGACAAGATTTTCCAGCGATGGTTTAAAGGAAGAAATAATGACTCATTGGATTTAGTTTTCTTTGCATTATGCTCCATTTTGGGCAAAATCATTTTAAAAAATAAAATATATGATTAATCTGTTAAATATACTTTTTAAAAGGCTGTACTTACTGAATGAGGATACAGTGTGGAGGCTTTAGAGAAAAGTCTGCCTCGGGTCCTTGTCACTGACTCTTGCTTTCTTATAGGGAGACAAGCATATGCATTTTATTCTGTCTTATTATGCAATTTGTAAAACACTTTCAACTGTCACTGTGTGCTATGTAATGGTGACAGCTTGCCATCATTTTGCCACATCACACCTGATTACACTGTAATTTTCCTTGATTTCATATCTCACGTTGGCCCAGTAATTCGTGTGGGTAAATATTCTTTTTCCGCAATTTGTTTCTGCTGCAGACGTCTGACAACCAGAGAGTGGATCCACTGGGATCATGGATGGACTTTGTCAAAAGACCTGTTGGCAACTTCCCTGGAAAGTGTCGCAAACGCAAACGACCCCTGGTAAATAAAGTAGCTGGACTTTTGATTGACAGAAAATTTTTAATTAAATTTAAAAAATAAACTTTTAATGAGAATTGTCTTATTTCCCACAGTATTTGGTAAATACGACAATGCTTTTCAGATCAAGTTTGATGCATGACAATGTTTTTCCAACATCTTTCCTCCACTAGCCGGGCCCTCCTGGTCCTCCAGGTCCTCCTGGGCCACAGGGACCTCCTGGCTCTCCTGGGGCTGAAGTGACCCAGGAAGTTCTTCTCCAGGAGTTCAAGGAGATGGTTAAAGGTAGAAACTTTTGATTATGCAGCCCAGACACATTTCAGCTCCTCTTTAGGCTACAAGGTTGTTCCTATATATATTACCCATAGTTAAACATTTGGGTTTTATGTCCACAACATTTTTGGTATTTTACATGATCATAAAAGAATAGATTGAATATTAACACATTCTTCACTGTAATAACCTGGCTGTGTTTCTGTCAGAGGCAACAGAGAGAAGAGCAGCAGCACTGGACAGACAGACCAGCCCCAGCCAGCTACCTACAGCCCTCCTCACCCTGGAGGGGATGACCTCCTACCGGCGAATAGAGGAGGCTTTCCACTGCAAACTCAAGGGACCTGTGGTGGTGGACAAGAAGACTCTGGTGGAGCTCCAGAACTTTCAGACAGTATGTTTGTTTGAAACCAAGTAAATGTTTATGAACTGGTTCAGCTTCAGCTCCCTGTGCATGGCTGAAAAAGAAACGTTTGGGCTAATCCTCCTCTGCATGGTTACACGCTTTGTTTCTGACCCATTTGCTCCTCTGTTTTAACTGTGTTTGAAAGAGCGAGTGTTTGGTAATCATCGCTTCGGTTTGCATGTGGGGGAATTGTGAGGGGATCATCCCCTCGCTGGTAACTGGCACTGGCAGAGCATGCAGTGCCACTCTGAGACTCAGACTGGCTCTTTGGTCAAAAATATCTACTTTTTCAATTCTACACATCACTCTCTGGGCGGCATACAAAAGGCACTCTGTCTCTGACTTGGAATAAAGTGTGGAGAGGACAGAAATAGACACTGTTTGAAACAGCATGCTGTAGTGGAAGAACTATGCCCTGTTGGGATGGGCTGACAAGGCTGGAGGAGGGAGGATTAAGGCCTGCACAACTATTTAACATGCAAAATATGTTAGAATGAACATGTAACTCTGGCTCTGGAATGAATGTTTGACATGATCTGCAGAATCAGAGGTAAAGAAAATAACAAAGAAGGAGGACAAAAGGAGGATTAAAAAGGGAACTTTATTGTTCAAATGAGGGTTGAATTAAAGAAAATGACAACAATAAATATTAAAAAAATAAATTAAAACCTATGATAGCTTCCACCATTTTGAACTATTTTTGAACAATTTCACCAAAGCTGAACTTGACATAAATTATGATTTATTTTGCTGTTTTTAATACTGGTAGGATGGGACCTTTAGGAGCCTGCTGAAGTGCCCTTGAGCAGGACACTGAATAAGTTCTGTGACTGAGCCTTAAGCTCCCAGAGAGAGGGGGTATAAGGGGGGAACTAATGTATTATTGCTGTAAAATGTAAAATCCAAAATCATTACTTATCAATTTTTTTCTGTGCTTTTAGCCACCAGCTAAAGGAGCCTTCCTCAGAGGGTCAGGAATGGATCAGTCCACTGGGAGGTTCACAGCTCCCATCACCGGGATCTACCAGTTCTCTGCTAACGTTCACATCGGTAAGTCACAGTAACTGTCTCATATGGGGTATTAAAGCCGTCAGAGTCTAAAAGGGTCACCTACACCTGCCACATGGCACATATGAAATTTTCAAAAGATCATCAGAGAATCATTTTAGAATTGCTTTTGAAATCATGGGTCCATGATTTAAAGCAGAAACAATCAAAAACAGGCTTCTCATTTTTAGCCAACACTTTTGATATGGTCCAAATGACTTTCCAGCTGACATGTCTTAAAACGGCAAAAAATGAAAAATGAATCGTTGACTGTGATTTGCTTGAATGTAAACGCCTCCAAATTCAATAAAGAGCAGCAGAGAACCACCAACATTAGCCTAAATTCTGAATTGCATCCAATACTACTGGATGTGTTAATTGTGAGGGGCTTTTTTTTTTTTTTTTTTTTTTAAACATAAGCTGTAACCCCACAAAGTAATGCAGTTGTAGAACTCAAGCATGCAATTGCAGCCAGTCAGACAGTTTAAACTATTCCTTACGCTCTTGCTCCTGTTTTTCATTTAGTAGAGGCTAAAAAAAAATACAGCAGCCAGTGAGCCTGCATCTTCAAATGACTGTGAACTTTTTTGCCTCCTTACAGACCACAATGAGGTGAAGAGGACCAAGAGTCAGCTCAAGGCTCGGGATAATGTTCGGGTGCTGATCTGCATTGAATCACTCTGCCACAGATACACGTAGGTATCCTGGCCCATTGACTGTGTTTACATATGCACCAGTTTGCTGGTTTTGAGTCATATCCTGGTTGTGATCTTATTCGGGATTTGATGTTTATATGGATGGATGTTTATGTTCACACCCCTGTGTACATGATCTCAGTCATCTCAGCAATTATGTTCCGCATCAACAGAGACTGTCCAGAAACCTAAATAAAGTCATGAGGTGTACTCCAGGTATCATATATTCAGATTTCTCAAAACCAGAAGAAGGCCTCATCCAGGTTTTTGAAACCAGGGTGTGATGTTTACATGTGCAACACATCGCCAGGACGCTCCAAAAACCAGATCCCAAATATATCAGCAATCGCCGCTTGTTGGGCAGATGGTGGCTGGTTGGAAAATTTGAACATATTGCCAAACCCTAATGGCTCCAACACATACGTCAGATCTACCACCAATAACCAATAAAAGTTAATAAAGCTGATCTTGGGAAGTAATTAATCTGATCACACAAAACCAAACTTTGCATTCTTCACATTCTTGTTTTGATAAATTGTTTACTTCTTCATGTATTTTATTGGTATTTAATGCTGCCTTGACTTTCACCAGAATTTATGAGCTGTTAAAGGTTTTGTCTGTTACACTTTGTGTGGAACCAGTGTGGCATTTCCTGTATAAAAGCAGAGCAGGTCTTTAAAGGAAATGTCCTCTCACTTAGAGCCCTCGTCCCTGTCGCCTAACTAATCTTTATAGACTCACCTTTGACACTTCAGGCGGCCTGTTATATTCAACAGCACGGCAGTGAAATGCCCTTGTTTGGGATGTGGGAAACAGATAATGAAGCATCTGACACAGCAGCTCTAAATGGCGAAAAATTACAAATCCAGTTGGGAGTGGTTCTTTCCAATATTTCAAAATTTGTATTTACACAAAGAATGAAATGAATTGCTCCCTAAAGTCTCTCCCGGACTGCGCAGAGCTCCACAGCCTCCCTTCTAGCTTGGTACAATGAGGGGAATGTATAAATAATATTATTATGATGGGTTGCCTAACCCAAAAGAGTCCTTGGCTCTTGCCTTTTCGAGCCAAAGCCCCAGCCAGTCTCGCCCTCCCACACATGAAAATGCAGAGAATGTGAAATGAGGCTCATTGTGATGGCATTTGGAGTGAAGACAAACATGATTGATTTGCCATAAAAATGTAGCATTTTCCACTTAACAGGAGCCAGTGCTCTCGCTGTGTGGTTAAAGCCTGCAGTGATGTTACAACCAGCTCCACAGACTCGGAAAGAACTGAGTTGTTAAAGAAGAAGTTTGACATGTTGGGAAATGTGTTTATTCACTTTTTTGGCTTAGAGTTAGATGAGACAATACAACTGTCATGTCTGTGCAACAAGGAGGAAGCTCACAATGGCACCTGGCTGATTAAGTTTACATAAAGACTAGATTAGTCAATTAGTTAGAATTAAGACATTATATTGCCTGAAAAGAAGAAAAATGAAATGTGAATGTGAAAATGGCGTTTCACATTTTTGATGGTGATAATGTGCAAAACTACTGAGAGCTGGGTTACAGATATAAGAAAATCTCATTCAGAGTCCCACTGATGTTTATAATAATACAAATAATCAAAAACCTATGCGTATATTAGGACTTTTTTGAACTGTTTCCATCTGTTTCCTGGCTTTTTTCTGAGCAAATAAAGCCAGCTGCTGATGGTAATTTAACATTTGTACAGATGTGACAGTGGTATCAGTCTTTTCATCAAACTCTTAGCAACAAATCAAATAATTAACTACAATAATTTCTCAAAATGATCAAATTATCCCCTTGATGGAATTAATGTTAGAAACCGTGTCATATGAACACATGCTGGCTAAGATTAATGATGATGTTGTTAATTTTAAGAGGTCATGGGACCGTTTTCTTACTTGTAACACTGCTGGAACACTTTGTTAGTATAAGTGTTGAATGTTTATTTTGGTTGTTTTATATTGTGTATCTATGACAGGCCTTTAGATGTGTTGTAATTGAAAACCATTCTGTCTGTTTATATATATTTAAAGAAATAAAAACTTTAATGATAAAAAAAAAAAAATTATCCCCTTAACATAAAAAATTTTTTTGCACTTGATGATGTACATTTGACACGAATTGTGGAAAACGCAATATTTATTCCTTCTTTATTATGATTGCAGCTCACTGGAGATGATTGTTGGATTAGAAAGCAACAGCAAGATATTCACTGTCAGTGTGCAGGGGCTGCTGGAGCTACAGGTGAGCAGCACACACACACACACACAAACATAAAACATCTATATCTGTACACTTCTTCTGCATCACTGTTGCATGTCTTCCTTTGCAGGCCGGGCAGTACACCTCCATATTTGTGGATAATGCAGCGGGCGCTTCCATTACAATACAGAACGGTTCCGATTTTATGGGCATGCTGCTTGGTGTATAGCCTCATACACACGAGCAGGGCATCGTCCAAGCCGTCCACTGCTGTTGCCGTTTTCTTTTTTTTCCCTTTTTTTTTCAATGGACTGCTTATGAGCACCACCACCACATACTACCAAACCACAAGGGGAGGTTTGAAGAAAGGGAGTGAGGCTGGCATTGACTCAGATGGTGAAAGGACAGTGTGAAGAACTCAAGGACTGAGTTTGTTTTTCACAGTACTCTGCCACTTCCCTGGAACCTGGATGCCCACCAATAAAATAACCTGAATATAAAGCAGTGAATACGTCTGTTTCAGTATGTTTTTCATGGGTGTTGAAGACCTTTGCAATAAACCAAATATCAATGTTTTTAATGTTCTCTGGAGAGATGTGGATGGAAGAGCTAGGGGGCGTGAAAAAGTACATTTGCGTGTTTAATGTATACTGTTTATATTTTTGTCTATATGATCGATTATGTACACACTCATGAACTATAGTATTTTTTTTGCCATGGATTAAATCTCACATTTATATACAGTATGTTATATGGTACATAGACTGTGAGTACACTGGACAATGGAAACATGCTCAATAGACAGAATGCAGCCTCACAAGATCTTAATTAAATATTGTAATAACATGTTGCGTAACATAGCTATTACTGCATTTTTAGCCATGTTAGCGACGTGGCTCTGTTTGACCATATAGGTTTGGTTCAGACCAAAATATCTCAATAACTATGATGGACTGTCATGACATTTTGCACAGACGTTCATGTTGCAGAGAGAATGAATCCTACTGACTTTGGTGATCCACTGACTTTTCATCTAGTATATCATAATTCTCATTCCATGAGGCTGACGTTTGTGATTCCACAAGTGGATGGATTGCGAAATTGTGTTCACAAATTCATGTTTCCCACAGAAACAATCAATGTAAACATGCATCAGCATCTATCTGATAGAGCTGTTGTGGTGCATTCACATCACAATGGAAAAGCAAAGATTGATATGAGGTCAATTTATTGCACAGTTCTGGAAGTTCAGAGATGCACAAAACTCATTTTTTCAGTTTTCACCTTTCAGTTCAAGCAGTGGTCAACGGCGATTGGCTCGACCCACAAAGGTCTGCTAGTGTCAGAGTTCAACAAATCTGAACTTTTGGTGCACCCCCACCCTGCTCAGTTCACCCACCTCTTACACAGTGATGGAGGATTCACATGCATGAACAGTTTTTCTGCAATATTGTGATCATACTCTCGCTTAAATGTGTCAGAGAAAACGGGATACACTTCGTGACTGTAATAGAATGATTTTTGGGCAGGCTAAAGATTATTTTTACAGTCTTTTTTTTGTGTCATCATTTATCATTTGTTTTGTTTTTACTGTATTTTATTCCTTTCTTGACATATAGATGTTTGTAATTTATCATAACTGATACCGCAGTAACATTGGAAAGCATTGGAATTTGATATTTATGTTTGAGGAACTGTATGAATCATGTGTTGATTTACTCTCTTGTGGACTGTCGAAGCCACAGATTATCGCAAGAATAAAATTATATCTTTTTACTATTTTTTTATTACCCATACTATGCTGTAATTTGAAATTAAACTTTTTTAAAATGTTGCCACTTGGTCTCTGCACATGGTAATGTAAGTAGCGATGTTCATTCATTTAAACAAATTACTATCACGAGGTCAGGCGAGAGAAATAACCTATACCTGAGTTTCACTGAACTGCTGTCAAATTTCTTCTTTCTTTTTCTGTATCTCAGATTTATTCATGAAAATGCCGTCTGGAGTTAATCAAAACTTAACATCTCGTTGTGGCATCATTTGAATTGCAAAATACCTCAAATACCTTTTCAAACACTGGCAGACTGCCAAGTAAATTCATGACTGAAGTTACCTGTAAAATATTACTGAAACATCTTGTTTGAAATAAGACACTTTGCATGTCATTCAGGATCACGCGTCCAGGGAACTAAATCAAATGGCTGTGTCAAATGGCTTCTCTCCAGGCTGTTTTTCTTGCATTTTATAATTCTCAAGTTTCTAGTTTAATTAAAACTGAATAGCTGTTGTCCATCACAACATCCTACAGTCGAGTAAATGGGACTTTATTGCTGCTTTTTGGAGATTATTAGAAAACCTTTAATATCACTATATTGTTTCTTGGGTGGTCTCACCAGGAACTAATAAGAAAGTCTTGGACTTTATTGCACAAATGCTTGTCCAGCCAGTAAAATGAGCTTGTTAGCATCATTGCATGAATGCTTTATAATAGAGGCTTCTCATGGAAGCATTGCTGAGATGCCAAGTGTCACATACTGTACCCAAAGACCAACCACAAGAACGTTGCACCCACGTGCTATTTCAGCCACCTACTGTAGCACACATTTCAGATGGGAATGGGCTGCTCGCTGAGACGCATGCCCAAAATTTGGAGAACAAACATTACTTTTTTATTTTGAAATGAACTGCCCGACATTTTCAGGTACCAGTTAATATGTCTCCTTATTTCCCCACAGTTTAATTTTCACATAAACTACCAGTCGGGAGAAATGTTTTGAAAATGACAAATGAAAATAAAGATGTTGAAAAAAGCTCAGGCTGAATTTATGATGTATATTAGGTGACTGGGATTGCTTATTCACTCTCTTTTTTTTTTCATAAGCTGAAGTCTTTCAACATGTTTCACAGTGCAGGGATGACAGACGATATACGTTTACATAATATTTGCCTTTTCATTGCTCAAGAAGCAGGAGAATGGCACACACTTGTGAGTTTTGATTGTCTTATGTTTTTTTCTTCAAAATGTGTTTAATGACAGCTATGTGAGCATGCCGTAACGCATTCGCTGCCCTGCAGTGGAACACGGAGCCTGCCAAAGTGGTTGCGAAACCACCCTGCGCCACGACTCTGACAGGAATTTCCCATCGCCCCATTATCAGCATCAGACAAGCTGAGTGATTGCAATTACATCTGCCCAAATGCTAAGAGCAACTGCTTTTTCTCTTTCCCTTCAGAGAAGTGAGGTATTATGAATGGCCCCATTGTGAATCTGTGAGGTTTCTGTCTGCCCTGTAAACCAACATAGTTGGGCTGTGTAGCTTTAATGAGGCCTTAATTATGAGATTCCTCTACCTTAGTGACTGACTCATTGGGTGACGGCTTTAAGCAAATCCTCCTGTGTACAGGCGTCCCAAAAACAAGGGGGGGGGACAAGAACTAAATGTGACCATATAATGACAACAGCGCACATTTTTAATACCTTTGTCTCCAAGCTAAAAATTCATATGAAGCAGGGAAGCCAATCCAAATCACACCTAGTCGTTATTAAGAGTGCTGAAGTTTATTCAAACACACACAATCAAGCCTGGTTATGAAAGGTGACCATAGTTGGAGCCCAGATATGAAGAGGACGTGACATCTTGGCGAGTAGCCAGCCACCGGGCCTGGACCCCATGCATTCTGTCTTTCTTCTCTGTTTGTCAGCACTTCCAAACATGGCTACCTGCAGAGAGGAACAGACAGTCAGGCTCTCTCTTAGGGATGCCAGGCTCCTGTATATTATGTTTTTAGCATGCCATGGATTTTTTCACAGCAGCCTAAGTTACTCCAAACAGAGCCGGGCAGTCCAAGTCCTGCTGATACCGAGCTGCCCTAAACAAACCTGTTGCTGTGATACGTCCCCGCTGTTGGCCAAGCAGAGAAGAAGCTGAAAGATAAATGCAATGCAGTGGAACTCCTGCTGGTTTTCATGTTATATGTATTAGTTGTCCTGGTACCAGTTTGTAATAAGGCACCTTTGATAAAGTGCTATAACGGTTTATGTGAAATCATTTTTTAGTTGTGTTCTATAGATCTGTTGTGTTTGCAGATTATGGAAAATCCTCCAGTATGACACTTGCTTTGCCTTTTTTAACTCGCTCTTTAAAGCACCTATAATCAGTATTTTTATATTGGTTGACGCATCACATGACTTCTTGTATTTGAAAGGTGTTTGGCTTGAAGTGATGAACTCACCGAGAATAATCACCCGACTCTGCAGTTCTTCTCAGCTCTACTGAGCTTTATGGTGTTTTCAGATAATTGTTTTGGTTTTCTGGCTGGAGACTTTACTGTTTTGGTTCACACTCATCTCATATTGTTGTTTACAGACACAGCAGGCAGACTGAGTTTTTTTGACCAATTTTTTTTTTTTTTTAAATCTAAAATCCAAATGAACCACACTAACACTTGTTGGCAGACAGACACAGTTAGCAACAACCTGGTGAACATAATGGAGTTGCTTGCAGCTAAAAATGGACAGATTTCCCTCAGGGGTTGGTGGAGACCAAAAACAGAGGTATAAGAGAGTGAATTCTGGATTTATATTCATCAGGTTAAAATACGTCAATGTGGATGTTTACGTCTTGTTTCTGTTCTCCCCTAGTGGCCAATATTTACAACTGCATGCTTGATGGATTGCTTTAACAAACATTTATCAATTATTTAACATTTAAAACTACCAGACGTAATGATTCATTTGAGAGAGAAGAACAAGTTACCCTATATGGTTAACCCATATTAATGACCCATTAACAATAGAGTTATGAGGAGGAGGATTTTCCACAACCTGGCAACCAGAAAGGTTGTTGTTCTCAATGGCTTATAACTGACTCAGAATAATGCAAAGAACATGAACAAAGCCACTAATTGTAGCTTATGCTGTATAAAAGGTATCTTTATCCCCCTCACCATCAATGACTTAAGGGAGCATTTGTAACATCTCAAATTACACCAATTAGAAAGGAGACAGAACCATGAAAGTCATTATACATATGGTCTCTGCCTGTCAAAGGACAAACCGATGTCTCATACTTGTCACTTTTTCTGCTAAAATCTAATTTTCTTTTTCTTTTTCAGATGTAGCTTCATCGTTTCTATCCAGCAGGTTAGCTTGTATTGACCCAGATACCGTCAAAATGGCGACTGGCTTAATAACAACATAACAAATTAATAGTTTTCTGGTCTGATCTTAAATCAATTTTGGCCAAATAGTGGCCTATGTAGTTGTGGTATTTTGGAGTTTCTACCTGCTGATAGGATAGCTCAGGTTCAGCAAGTGTTGGTGTGTGATTCATGTGTGTATTTCATCACTCAGCTGCCACCTTTTTGGCAGATTTTAATTGACATTTATTTGTTCCTGGGTTTTGTTTTCTCTCTGCATGATTTGCTGTTTGGCTCAGAGACATAATTGTTCCCTAGAAGAAGAGAAACGCAGACACAGATCATGTCTTTCTGCGGTGCCTGCAGGACATTAACCTGATATACCTGTGCAAATTGAGTGCCATGAACAATTTTCTGTAGCCTGTGCAAACTGAATGTGTCATATCTCTGAGTAATCTTGTATTAATGGTGTCTGGCTGAGAATGTTTTCAAACTCAGGCAGCAGCTATGTAAGTATTTTCAGCAATTTAGTTCTCAAATTGCGGCTGTCAAGAACGTTTGAGGCTTCCCTCAATCATGCATGGAACCGAAAAATGTTACGTCTCATGTATCTGTCATGTCTACATCTCTGCACCTTTAAAGGTTCACTCAGCAACCTCTGGTGCAATTACACAAAAAGTTATATGGGGACACATTGGAGACACTGGTCCAGCTTGACATTCATGCACAAACACACACACACACACACCTCACAGCATGGACGGGCAGCAGGAAAGAGTCTGGTGTAGTTGGAGTGGAGACGGTGGGTTTTAATGACACAGTATCTCTCTGAACGCTGTTCCCATAATTATGCTCTGTCTGACATGGATCTGTCATTGGCATTGATTGTTTGTCCTGATGCCCACCTCCTTGTGTGAGCGTAGAGGGGAGGGAGGGGGGGGTGGATGTTTGGATCCCCTCAAGCTGGACAGGTTGCATTCAGGAGCCCATGGGAGGCCCAAACTGGAGCCATTGGTGAGATTGGTATCGTGTTAATGGCTCCACAGGCTCCAAGATACATAGCAGCAAAACCATAAGAGGCACTGGAATGTGGAGCTCCCTTGAATCATTGTCATAATTAGGGACAATTGCACACGCAGACCCAGGACCTATTGTGCTCATTTGGACTCTGTTTTGTCTGACTTCACTCTTGAAACCACGACACTGCTTGTGTGTCTGTGTTTGTATGTGTCAAAGGAATAGTTTGACATTTTGGGGAATACATTTTAGTGACTTTTTTTTGCCATCAGTTAGATGAGAAGATTGATACCTCTCTCATGTTTATGCATTTAATATGAGGCGACAGTTAGCTTAGCTTAGCATAAAGACTGGGAAAAGAGGGAAACGGGTTTTCAAAGTGTGACACTGTGACAAAAATTTAAAACAACTCATTATTTACGGATTTATGGATAATCATTCTCTAAGTTTGAGAACTATGATTCCCATAAGCCTTAGGGGACCGAAACAAGAAGTGAATGAGTTACGCTATGAACTACAACTTGAGCCCCATTTTTCTTTATTCGCTATTTATTTCCAGTCTTTATACTAATCTAATCTAACCATCATCTGATTGTAAATCATCTTATTCAAATTTACCATACAGACACAAGAGTGGTGTCAGTTCTAGTCTAACTACAAATAAGCATATTTCCTCAGATGTTGAACTAGTCCTTTAAAACTGTTTAAATGAATTCCTCAAGCCTCCAGTTACAGCAACATTTTCCCAGGCTCCTTATGCAATAGCCACACGAAGCTCAGTTGTTATGAAAAATGTCAGACATCCAGTGTAATACATGCCCCTTCATATGACAGATGATTAGACCTTAAATAGCACTATTGACACTAATAAGGGCAAATATCCCTCATTATCTTTCCCCCAGTGATAGCAGAGGATAGAGGGGAGGTGCAGGTGAGGCGAATCAGGCACGGAGCTCCTGGGAATAAAAACAGCAGACGAGGGCCGTTTGTTTCATACCCATCATTGTGAGGGTGTGGTGAGTCTGCGGCCGATGTTGTGGATAAGATGAGGCCTTGCAGTGATAAGGGTGAGTCCAGAGATTGAGTTAACAAGGCTGAGGGGCCCCAGACTGATGAAGCAGACAGTTTATGATTGGAGTCTCTGCTACTTTGGGAAAAATGTAGGTTTACACCATTTAGTCCACAACTCCTGTTCTCTTGGAATTTGGAAAATGAGAAATTGACAGGTGCTATATTTCTTGATCTCAATGTCTTCTTAATGATAAGCTTTAATTTAATGGCTTGTCTTCATCTGCGTTGCTTTGTTTTCAATGTTAAAGCATAGAGAAAGGTGTCCCACAAGGATCAATCATTGGACCACTATTATTTACAAAGATACAGAGAGACAGACAGAGTACTTTATTAATCCCTTTGGGAGGTTCTCTCCGGGAAATTGATCCCCGATCAGTGTGCTCTGGGTGGGGTACCCATCTGTTAACAGATGACTTATATATTATTTTATATATTATTTTTCTATTACAATATAATGTAAAATAATTTCAATATTCACTTTGGTAGTGTTACTGTTCACAGCTAGTGCCATGTCAAAAATGTTCTTCCTGGCACTAAATAGTGATTTAATAAATATAATAGATATATAATAACACATTTAATTTCAGTTATATTCAGTGCTTGGGTCTTTATTATAACAAGTTGCAAGTTGATCCTATAAAATGCCTTTATTGTATTACTGATTCTGAACTTTCTTTCAAGATGTTCAAGATGTCCCTTAAAACTTCTGTATCTGTAACCTTCCGTAGTATTGTGATTATTGTGTTATGCTACATCTTTTACCTTTGAATGTTATCTACACCATTAGATGGTGAAAAAGATCTCAAGCCTTCCAGATAAATAATTGGTAAATAAGTGATTGAATATAAACTTGCAGAGGAACAAACTTCACAAATTCAAAAGGGAATGAAATCTGCAAAAAATTTTCAGTCTGAATACTGTGGTTAATGGGCAGCATGAGAACAAAACAAGATATTGTGGAGCTTTTCAGGTCACCCTGTTATAACCCTTTGCCTCTTTTCTTTATCCCGTCAAATGCCAACATTCACTCCTCTGACTGTCAGCACGTTGACGAACTGTGAACCTCAAAGCTGGTCACACCCTGCCTCGTTGACATCCACCGCAGTGCCATCCGTTCGTCTTCAGTTTTAGGGAATCCGCTCTTGGGTGATGAGTGTTTCTTGAGGAAAAGGGCTTCATCCAAAGCTCACAAACCTCTGCCTGCTCCTCCCTCTACAGCTTGACCTCCTGAAACACCTCAGCCGGTGTCAGGCTAGCCTTTTCTCACCCTGCAGCGAGAGCCTATGTGGTTTTTCATTACTCAAATCAAGACTGTCAAACGATTGTGTATATCCTGGCGGAGACTGATCCAATAGGCTCATAAATGCCAAGGCTTCTGCCATCCATTTGTTCACGTGTGATCTCATATATCACACTTGTCACTCCTGGGCAGCTATAATCTCCCAGAAGCTTTTAGTAGAAATCCCGCTGACAGTGTTATTTGAAGTGCCCTGTGATTATTCATTATGGAGTTTACACATTTGTGGGAAGATCTCTAAAGAAGAGGATACACAGAACAACCATGAGGACAAAAATAACTCGTCTAAGTCCTTTCAGGGGATTTTTAAGATATGTTTTAACTGTGTCTTTCACTTTTTTTTGCTTGTTTATGGAACTGTTGTTCATCTGCTTTGCCTGTAAAGTTGGTGTATTACCACCTTAATAAGCAGGGATATAATGAGATGGCTTGTGGGATGAGGTGTTCAGTATGCAAGGATAAACACAAAACACCAGTGTACTTTCACACAGTTCGCAGACTGCAAGCTATAATCGTCCAAATCCTGTCAAAATCCCAGGGATGTATGTTTCACTAGGAAATATACACACTTACTGTACGCACCCTCATTCTCCCACTGCCATGTGATTGCACCCATAGATGAATGAGAAAGAGCATCTCGAGATGTTTTGGCAGGCCAATAAAAGCGTAAAAAAAAAGAAGTGTAATATTTGTGGACGTAACTCTTCTGCCTTGAGACAGGTTTACAGTCTCGTGCTGGCAGGATGGATTCCTGAAATAAACTTTCCAGACACAGGGAGTGAAAACAACTCCCTTTCTTTTGTGAGGGAGACGAGACTCGGCCCGATATTCATCAGTGGGGATAACCTCTGACCCCCAGAATCATATGACGCTGAGTGCTGGAGATCCCGGTGCAGCCAGACAGTCTGTCTGAGACGCCATCTCTCTCTCTTCCTGACACTTTTTCTCCCTCGCTGTCTCCCTGTCTCCCACTTTTTCCTCTTTCCTCACCTTTCTTGCTATCTTAGGGACCGTATGAAAATTGTTAGAAAGTTGTTAAAAAGCAAAATCCTCCACTGAGTTATCAATATTTTCTTTGGACTCTCCTCTTGACTTTGTCCTCCTCCAACATGTCAACATAATGCACTGAATCATCATCATCATTCACATGTAAAAGAGGCTTAGCACTAGAATTTAAGAGGCTCTACATCACTTTAAACCACAATGTCTTATCGATAAATTCAAAAAAAGATAGTGTGAAATGTTGTTATTAATGGAAAGCTTTTGGTGTTTTAACAAATTTATACAATGATAATTTGGTGAGCAAACAAAAAACTACAGCTCCCATGAAAATTTAAAATACACAGGTACTTGCACTTCATCATAACTAGTTTTTTTTCATATGCATAAAAATTTTTTTACAATAAGTCATGTATGGGAAGGTCAAAATAATATATAAACTGGGGTGAGAAAATAAAAGGTCTTCCCTACTTAACCCAAAAAATTTGAAAAAGAAAAGAACATAACCCCTCCCCCTTTCTGACCGCCACCTCCCCCCTAATAATGTTCATACAGTCCCTTACTTACCCCATTGGATATATTACTGATATGCTTCCTTATGTTTTCTAGCACCATATATACATATAGTTTTTTTAAGCTGACGAAATAGAAATAAGAGAAATATCAGTACCTCCTCTAAGACAATCACCCTCCACCACTGCCTCTGCTCCAAACCCCTCAGATACCAGCATGCAGACAAGACGGGCACTCACCGCTCCAAACAATTACCATTAGGTAGACCATGACAGAGCTTTTCCACACCGTGCAACAGACTGAAACAGCTGCTGACAAGCCCATCTCTCCTGAGCCCCGCTCCGGTCTGCTGCTATGCTCTGACTGTGACACTGGTTTTCGTTCTTTCAGGACATACCTCAAGATGCCGGCCTGATAAACAAATACCTAATGGGCTTCCTAGTGCATTTGATTTAATTTAACTGAGATCCAGGAACTGCTAAATTGTTTCCATCTTGCAGCACTATTCTGTAGCTAATTGCAGCTGCTTATCAGTGTGATCACAGGTAACCTTGAACATGATGCAATGGGGTGTCACGCTTGATGTATTGGAGGGTTTTTATATGAGTCGTTCGGTAATTACAGAGCATCTATGGATAAATCTCAGGGTAGGATGCGTTCATACTTTCACTAATCCAGACATGGAGCCACTAAACATGTAATTACCTTATAAAAGAAGTATGCCCCATTTACATGCGCTGTGATCATTCAACAAAATGTGGGAGCAGATAATATGGTGATTTTCTCAAAGATAACTACTGGGCCCTGGTGTTTATGCACTAATCAGTGTTGGAGCATGTTGCGCAGAGCTTACATAATGAACTCCAATTATAACTGTAATTTAATGTTCTTGTGTGCAGACTATTACCTCATTTTTATTGCACTGGTGTTGACAGTAAATAAAATATATACATTCATGATGTACGGTGGCAAAAACACGACGGTTGGTTTTTGAAGAATAGGGGACTTGCAGGTGGGTTTGCAAGTGGCTGTCAAGTCGCCCCCCCTCCCTGCTTACAGGAAGACGAGGCCAAGCCCCACGCATGCATTTCTGTTCGCTTCATAATTTGGCAACTGTAATGTTTGAGGCATTTCACTCAAGTGAGTCATGGTTAGAGTGGAGGCCCGTGCCAAAGAGGTGTTGGGTTTGAGCGCTGCGGCGTTCAGAATGAGGCGGAGAGCATGAGGTGACATGTTTTGCTGGTATAGAGGATATGGGAGATACTCCTGTAATGAGTGCTTTGTCAGATAATGGTATGCACAAGCCCGCCTCCTGCTATGTTTCCTCACTCAGCTCCAGAGGCAGAAACAGCAACAAGAACAATGCCGAAACATGTCACGTAGACGCACACGCTCGTGGCGCTTGAGGAGTGGTTGGCAGAGTGTGGAGGCAATATAATCAAATTTTTACATGGCAGACGATTAATGTGGGGCTCCAAGTAGTCCTGACAGCTGTGGAGCTCTGCTGCACCTGATCGAAAATAGACGTCTGTGGTTCAGGTTTCCCACTTGTGTCTCCTAAATAAAAGAACAGGTTCACTTTTCAGGTCAGTCATTTTGTACATTAATTTTACTTGCTGTTATTATTCCTCCTGCTCATACTGGACATTAAAAGATTGCTTCTCAATATGCTTCTGGCGAAAGAGGTGGGGGTTAAAGATCCACAGTCCTGATTATGTGCAAAAACAAAGCTTATCTGACGGTAGTACAGTATAAGGCTTCGGCAATCAGAGTGGTGTGTATGTAATGAGTTTTGCCTGCTGTGGCCAAATATGATGCAATTAAAGTAGTGAGTGACCCAAAACAGTAACATCGTGGCCGGACAGCTGAACAATGAGCTGAAACTCAAGACAAATCTCCATAAACACGAAGGGAGCCTAAGATTCAGGTGGCAATTTTTATAGGTTCACCACTTCAAGATGATGTCACTGTGACATCATCACATTGTTTTTGCACACATTGTTATTATAGATATCAAAATTATAGCTGATTTAAGATAAACGTACAACGTAAACAGATTGACTGATTGTTGCCCAAGTAGCCAAAAAAAATATTGATCACAAGTTAATATGACGAGTTAAACAAATCAAATCTTGAAGCTGAAGCTGTCCCCCATCACTTACACTGTTAGAAAGACAGCTCTTTGTGGCCAGTATGAACAGGAGGAATTATTACAGCAAGCAAAAACTCTTTCAGTGCACGTATGGGCATGTGAGTACTGTTTTAAGACAGACTTGAAAAAACCTCCTATCCTTTAAACTCCTCCATATTTTCCCCTAGTGGACCCTCGTTCTTTCCTGTTTGTGGATGCTCAGCCACACTTTCGGGTGTAATATTATGTGGCTAACAGCTGTGTGCTCCTGTCCAGGGACAACTGGCTGTGACGGCATTTCCTTGGATATTCTCTCACATACTGTGTCTTTATTTCCAGCGGTCAAGCTCCTATGCAGCACCCACCATGGATAAATGCTGCTTTTGTCAAGAGTTTTTACCCCTCGCAGCAGCTGTCCACAGCCCCTCAGGCACTCCTCTGCCCCAGCAAGTGCACGTCGCCTGTCAGGGCAGCGAGAAATGAACATTCAGGTTTGAGAGACAGTTTTCATTATAGAGCAACTTTAGATATCATGCTGAAAAAATACTCAAGAAGCCCCCGTATGCAACGCATTAAAACAAGACACACCTGTGTACTGTGCTTACTTAATGTGTGTACATAATGCATACCTGGTTGAAATCTGGCTTGGATACACCTAACACCTCAAACCGTTTCACAATTCCTGGTAGTTACATGACTCACTGATGCTCTGTGGACGTTCCCAAAGGTGGTTCGTAGTCGCACTAAGCTGTTAACTTTCCAACATTATGTGGCAAACAACACAAACACCACACATCCAGTATGAACTCAAATAGAATGACCTTGTATGGAAACATTTTCTATTGCATATTCTTGTAATAAAAATAATAAAAGGAAAAAAGTTGGTTGGTTTGACGAACTTGAGATGCTGAAAAATGTGGCTCTCAGCATGATTAAATACAGGAGATGCCATGAGGGTTTGAAGCCAGGCAGGGCAAGTGTGTCACTAATAAGGCCTTGACTATTACCTGGACTGACAGGCAGAGAATGGGAGGAGAAGGACTGGCTCCACACTGCTCAGTCAGCCAGAAAGCCCCAAAACGGCAGGGCTAACGCAGGTCAAGTGATTTGGCGCCTCGGGTGTATTAAAGCCATTTACAAGGGACTAAAGGATTTACGTTGCTTCACCCATTCGGTCTGTGCTTTTATACGACCTGGCACTGGGCTGCTCAGTTTTCTCTCAATCAATACGGAAGGGCAATAAAGAATGTTGCCTTTACGGGTGTTTGGCTTTTTGTTTAGTTGCAGAGGAAAGAGGTTTTTATGGGTGGCTCCTGACGCCTGGTGCGAAGGCAAACACATGAGATTATATGAGATCCTTCGCGCTCTGTCATGCACACGCACACACACATACAGACACACTGAAACATACATGCAAGCAGATGCATGCTCATTCATACTCGTAGGCAGAGTTATAAAGGTGTCACACTTGTGGTTTGGAGCACTTGGAACGCTTTTGCATTCATAAACAGCATATAAACATTTAATGAATGTTTGTAACACTCCATAATGTAGCTGTAAGCTGATATATGAACATTTTTTTAGTGTTTATTAATGTATTTGCCAACATCTGTAACTCCATATGTGGAAGCCTGTGTATAAACAGATAATTAATGACATACATAAAAATATATTCATAACTGAAAATAGAATTGTTGGCAAATACTGTGAATAAATAAACACTTATAATGTTATGTCCTACAAATGTGTACACCTATATAACAGTGAATAAATGTTTATACATTGCTTATAAATACCAAATAGGAGACATTAAAGTAAATTTAACTGTATGTAAAATCAACATCTTCAATGAAGAATTCATCGTTGCGTATGTGTTGGTGATATCATATTGTGCATCATCATTTGTGTTATTGAATGTATTATTTAAAAGAAAAATCACTTGAGGACATTCAGTTATGTTTTATGTGGAAGTAGATATTTTTACTGTGATGTTTTCAGGAGTCTTCATAGCTCAAAAACATACTTTTTTATCAGTTTCATGTTTTATAACTTGGGTTTTATGACAATTGATTTTGAACTGATGACACATTTCAGAAGTGAGACAGAGAGGAAAAGACTGGGGCAGCTGTAAAATGTGGTGAATACATTGCTCTATATCTGGTGACAATGGCCTTTATGCTGCTCTACCTCGACGAAATTCTTTATAAGTCTACTTGGATTTTCAAATATTGGAGTTCTATAACAGTTGGATCATTAGAGATCTACCAGGGAGCTCAAGCTCAAGTTTATTTCTATGAACACTTTTTAATAGTTATGAATATTTGACACACAGTCTTTTAATGACTCTTATCGTCCTCTAATGCCTCATCAACTTATGGCACCCTCTTCCTCAACTAAATGAGTTTTTTCTTTATATAGGGTATTTTGTGACCTATTGATCAGAAGTGTGTCCAAGACTCATTTGAATTATACATGCCTGTCTATTCATATTCATATTCACTGCTGTACATATATCTAATTTCTTTCACATTGGCATTCACCTGTAGTTGATGAAAACATTGCTAATAAACCTAAAGTGAGTGGGTTCCAGTGAGCAGGTATCCTTGTATTGCAGCTTTATTAATTTTTGCATCTGGCACCGCTCCAAAGTTCCTGAGGTTTTGTGGTTGTACACATGAAGACTCTTCACACCTAAAACTCTTCACCCAGTCGCCCTCATCAAATGTGCAAATCCAGTGTGCGGCAAAGAAAAAAGGAGCAATGCTTTCCTAGATATCAGGTTTTAATAAGGTCAGAAGGAAAGGAAAAACATTTTTAAAGGGAAAAAAAGCTGATTGATTTTTGTGATTATTGCTATTATTTTTACCCATAAAGCAGTGGGATCTGTGGGACCCCAACAATGAGGAAGCGAAGCCAGTTTCAACAGAACAGAAGCGATAATATCTACTGAACCTCAGGGGATGTAATTCTGATCCAAACCACAATGAAGCCAAACATATTGACTGTCAGAAAGAAAACTGACTGTGGAAAGAAAAGAGCATTTACTCAAGTGCAGTACTTAACTACAATTTTGAGGTACCTGTGGTTTACTTGAGTATTTCCTGCTACTTTATACTACAATTTAAAGGGAAATATTGTGTTTTTAACTCCACTACATTTATCTTACAGTTATAGTCACCATTATATCTTATGTACAACACATATGATAAGCTTAGAAAATAAAACACACTGTTAAAGATTAAACCGGTGATTTGCAACATTTCTGGTTTGTGACCTTTGAAAAAAAAATCTGTTTGGGTCCCAAAAACTACAACAGACTTTCTTTCTCCCATTAATCACCCCATGACCCCTCAGATTTATCTTATGACCCTTTGGAGGGGCCTGACTCCTGGGTTGGGAACCTCTGGACTAAACTGGCTTACTAGTTAAAGTAGTTAAAACTAGATCCACCTCAGCCAGTTACACAATAAAATACTAATTACACATTGATGAATCCTTATTAACAATCTATTAAAACATAAAAATAAGCCAGTCAAGAAGTACTTTTACCTTTGATACTTTAAGTACATTTTACTTGCAACAAAGTATTTTTGCATTGTTGTATTGGTTTTGTTATTCCGTCATTTTTCTTCCTTTTTTTTTTTTTTTTTTTTACATAAAGAGAGATGCTGCCATCTTGTGGACGACTTTGCAAAGACTCATGCTCAACAGTGTGTCAGTCAAACTTCCCACAGGCTGTTCCTGTCTTCTTCCCCCTTAATAAATTGAATCATTGAGACCCACCTATAAACAAACGTCTGAGCAACAGTAACATGAATTCCTTGTTCACCATCCTCAAGCTGAAACGTTATGAGACCGCAATATGCTGATGTTTAGTCGAATATAATGAATCCTGAAGGATGCTTTGCCCTTTGATCACATCACTCTACTCAATGGCCCAATTAAGCCTCTAATTAATAATAGATTAAAATTCCGGATGATTGACAGGTGCTGTGAGACGCCTGACTCAAATTGATTTAGCAAAAGAGGAAAAAGGGGATGAAACTGTAATTACTCACATCAATCAGAAACAAAGCCTCTGGGGCACAAACACATACACACACACACACACACACACACACACACACACACACACACACATGGTCAGTGGCCTGTCAATGCCCTCGCCGTCCAGCTCCAGACAGGCCCTGTGTTCCAGATTAGATCAAATCCAGTTTACCCAGTTTGTTTCTAAAAGCGGCTGTTGGACGCTCAGTTACCATGACGACGCCCAGTCTGGTCTGCAGACATAAAAATAGACAAGGGGTTGTGGTTCAGTTCAGGACTCGCTGAGATGATAGTGGGCAGGAGACAATCGCAAAAAAAAGAAAAAAAAAAGAGAGCATGATTAGACCACAGTCATTAGGCTGCTGGAGTATCTGGCTCCAGCCCTTAATCAAACTATGATGATACAGAAGCAAGCTGCAAGCCCTGACCCAAGACTTCTCCGACTGGTTTGTTTCCTCATGTGTTCACAGCCCTCATGGTTCAGAGTTTGATCTGTTGTGACAGGGGTGAAACAGACACAGGGCTGTTTGGATCTCCTAACCTCTCCTCCCACCTGAATCAGAAAGTAGAAGGTAATTGGCTTATTACTATTTAGTATTTTACTATTAGTATCACTGATGGATTAGTGAACAGGTGTACTAGGTTAAAGGCCAGGGACCCCTGAACCAAAGCTGCATGTATGAAGTGACTGTTAATGTTTCCTGATGTAATGTCAATCAAGTGACCCCAAAGAGACTCAAAACAAGCACAAAGACACATAAAATGACAACAGAGAAGGACGCAAAATGGCCCAAAATAGATCCAAGATGACTACAAAGAGATGCAAAACAACCCAAAATCACATAAAATTACAACAACAAGACACAAAAGGTCAAAAGACGCAAAGCAGCACTGAAGCGTTACTGACTAATTCTATCTGTCGGTGTGAGAGAGGAGCTATATGTTCCAACCAATAAGGCCGATCAACTGGAGAAGCCATTAATGTCCCACTCTTGTTCAATGGAGCAAATTCACCACTGAAAATGTTTCTTTTAAATAACTGCAGTTTGGTAACAGTTTTTTTTCCCTTCCTTTATTGTGATATTATTTCTGTTGGCAGAGTCTCTGTTTTTACACCTCACATAAAAAAACACTTTTCATAGAAGTACTTTTTGGACTTTTTCCTCCAGAGTATTCTTCTTTTACTCTCTTTTTATTTAGCAGCATTTTCACAGGAGCAGGTTGTGCCCCTCTGGCTATATAAATACACTTATTTGTATTAAAAAGTGGTGGTGAGTTCGAGGGGTAAACACTTTAAAACGCAGACTGAAAATTATAGTGTAAATGTTTTGGTGAAATATTGAAATGATGAAATTCAGGTACATCAGTGAGTACAGGGAATAGAGGGCTTATATAACTACTTCCCTCTCCTATTCCATATTAAATAATTACACTGTACACACCAACAGCCTCAGTGTACAATTAGTTGTAAAAAAAAAAACTGCAGGTATGACTTTTAAAATGAAAATATGATACAATTTCATAAATGTGAGGATTTGCTGTTTTATTATTTTGATCATTTTGATTTGATTTATAATAGTTTTGAGGGTTAGACTGTTGTTTGGACGGAAAAAACATTGTCAAGGTGTCACTTTGAACTGATTGTGACGACCTTTTTCACCATCATCAGACTATTTACAATCAATTGATTACTGGAGAGAATAATCAGAGGATTCGTCCAGAATGAAAATAATCAATAGTTGCAGTTATAAACAAAATAATTCAAAATGAGCTGCACCTCAACCAACTACACCAGTAAAATCCTGCTTTTGCATTAAAACATTTTTCTGCATTGAGTACTTCAGTGATTATACTTTCATACTTTTCCTTGTGTAATATTTTCAATGGGACTTGTACTTGTAATGGAGTATTTTTTACAGTGCAGTACTTTTACTTGAGTAAAAAATCTGAATACTTCCTGGTTGACAGAGCTGTTTCGTTGTCTTCTGTCTGTTCTACAATCCCTGTTTGCACGCCTGAAACTTTGCATGCAACATGTGCTACAAACACAGATACACAGGGCGAGTGCAGCACATTCACTTTTTGAGGACAGAGAGGGGTAAGAGGCACAAGGCTCCTCCCTGAGAGTTTGTGAAAACATTCCAGCAAAGTGAGGCCAGTCAAAGAATTGGGAACTCTCAGAGCGGCCTCGGACTCTCTCTCTATCCCTCTCACCTCGTTGCACATGTATTTACTCTGTACATAAGTGTTTATAGGTTACAGGACAGCTCTGCAGGGGGACACACCAAGGAGGGAAAACTCTGAAAAAACTGGACAGACAAAGAAAATCAGCTGTCTCATTGATCAGCTCACAATGAAGCCGGTGTTCGTCCTTCTTGTTTCCACTGCCTGGACTTTGACTGGAGCCCAGTATTACTACCAGGGGCTGATGGATTATCTGGAGAACAGGTTGTTGGCGATTGAGGTAAGAAACAAAACACCTTCAAATGACTGATAATTAATCAATATAGAGGATTACTCATGTGTTAGGTGACAACACAGATGTAAAGTCATTTAAAATAGAAACACTGGTTGAGAGTTCCTTGTTGCCTCCTCATCCTCCTTTTATGCGAATTTTAACTCATGCAATCCAATTAATGCAATCTCTGCCCAGCTCATCAACTTTGCAAAGACCTCTGGGAGTGTGTGTGTGTGTGTGTGAGAGAGAGTGTGTGTGATCAGTTGATGCAACTCGTCGTTTCTGTCCGACAACATTACAAGTTCTTCAGCCTCCAAGACAATGACAAATCAGTAATGAGTACAAGCTCAGCCATTGCTGCCATGGCATCAAACATCCCAGCAGTCTAATAGAAAGATATGTTCTGCCAAGGTAGAATTAAGCCGTGTTACGACAAAGTGCCTGAGGGAAGGATGGAAATACTGGTAGTTTATTATTGCGTTTTGAGGTTATAAGACGGCACAGTTTGTGTAAAGGAAGACTGTTGTTGGCTTAAAGTGAGTTTGATATATGATCACATGTCTGGGAGTAATTTCAGGGAGCTCTTATAAAAATTATTCCTTTGATGTATTCTTCATTTCAGAGGTGGAATTTTTTCATCAACCGTGTTGCTGCAATGCAAAAAAAAAAGAAAAGAAAATCTCATGCTGTTATCCACATGAAATGAATTGTCTATTTACAGCTAAATCCTGCTCCCTTCGTCCCCGGTGGCTTCCCTCCAGTCTCACTTCCAATATGCTGGCTCAACCTCTGCATTGATGTGAACGCGGCAATTCATCAGCAAGTTTTCATTGAAGTTTCATTTCCATTTGACCACAGGCCCACAGCAAGCAGGGGGGGAGAAAATGAAACTGAGGCGGGATGAGACGGCGGAGAAGCCTTCAGTTATTACATCTCGCCTGTGAATAATTTACCTGTCAGTCACTATGCTGGGAAACTCAGAGCCGTTTTCTATTTGCTGATGGTGATAATGCTTTGATTGAAAAAGGGACATTTTACTGTCTGGCATTTATTATGGTAGGAAACAGGACTGAGAGTGTAGCAGCTATGTTATCGGCGCTGTGATGCTGAGCCTGATATGAGCTAAATGCTAACATAGGCAAAGGCAAAAGGCAAATGTATTTGTATAGCACCATTCATACACAAGGCAATTCATAGTGCTTTACAGAGGCAAGAAAATGAAACTTAAAAAAGTTAAAGACAGTTAAACAGTTTAAAATAAAAGTTAAAAACAGTTAAATGGTTAAAAACTGTTAAATGATTTAAAATGAAAGTTAAAAACAGTTAAACAGTTTAAAATGAAAGTTAAAAACAGTTAAACGGTTAAAAACTGTTAAATGATTTAAAATGAAAGTTAAAAACAGTTAAAAGTTTAAAATCAATTTGACATCAAACAAATCAATATTAAACTGGAAACTCAAACCCCTTTTTTCCCAGGGACTAAAACCCTCTCTCTCTCCTCTGTCTTTAAGTTAGTTATTTATTATTTATTCCTGTAGTCTTCTCGCACAGACTATGGACTAACCTTACCTCAGGGTCTCAAAACCCTGTGTCATATCTTGGGGACTGTAACCCCTGTATTCAATCAGTCACCCAAATCAATACCAAATCAGTACACTATTGGAAAGCTGCAGTAAACAAATGTGTTTTAAGCCCTGATTTAAATGAGCTGACACTTTGTGCACACCTCAGAGGTTCAGGGAGTTTGTTCCACAGGTGTGGACTCCCTGCTTGGTTCTGATCCTGGGGACACTGAGTAGACCTGTCCCTGATGACCTGAGGGGTCAGAGCGATGCTTTGCAAGTACAATTATCACGTTTGCCATCTTGGTTTAGCGTGTTAACATTAATCATACTGACTTTGGTGATCCCTGACTTTTCGTCTCGTGCCACCAGCACTTTGACATTTATAATCTTTAGTGAAATATCTTGACAACTATTTGATGGATTGCCATTAAAGAAATTCATGTCACCTTCATGATGAATTGTGGGTAATCTGAAGTGATCAAAACAACACTCGTGGCCTTTTTCCATACACATCTGCAGACTCGGCATGACTCAGTTTCACTCGTGCATCAGCACAAAGCAGCAGGGATTTGCATCTCCATTACAACAGGACTATCTACTTAAAGGCGTTTCTATAGGTGACACCCTTGTCTTGAGTTGATGACATTTAACGGCAGCACCCTCTTCAGTGTTCTATACTGTTGCACTGTGCGATGATTGTTTGTAGCCAGTTACTTATCATTGTCACAGTTATGCCAGTCAGGCTTCTGTTTTGTGTTAGTTTTTTTTGGTCAGCCTTGGTTTTGTTCTATGCACACTCTGTCTGACGTGGTTTTGTTCAGTACTGGTTGTGTCCGGCCATGTTGTGTCTTAGTTCTGTGTCTGAGTTCATGTCTTTATTTTTCAGTCCTGTCAGTCTTGTCTTGCCATAGTCTTGTCATGTTGTAGTCTTGTCATGCTGTAGTCTTGTCTAAGTTCTGTCTGGCACTGTTCACCTGCCATAGCCTCTCATCTCAGGTCTCTGTACTTTCCTTATCACCCCGCCTCTGCCTCATCTCATCTCCCAGCCACTCCCACCTCATCCTATCACCTGTGTTCCCAGCTGCAGATAATCACCTATCAGGACCCTATATAAGTCAGTTCATTTCAGTTTGCCCTTGCTGGATTGTTGTCTTCATGTGTTTTTTTCCAGTTATTTTGTTCATGTTCAAGTTTTTGTGTTTGGATTTTCTGACATTCCTGGACCCAACCTTGCCATGAGTTTTTGTTAAGATTTCACTTATTTCATTAAAAACCTTTTTGTGCACTAGTTGTTTGTTGTGCATGAGTCCTCAACCCCCCCGTCTTGACAATCATCATGGATTTTCTGGCTGCTATTACGATTTCGCTTGACATCTATTGCTTTAAAAACTGGGACGGGATTATTGAAACTGAAGTATCAGCTATGTCTGGCAATAGCAGCAGAAGCGAATTAATCATGTGGCTGAATCGTCCCTGAATGATGAGCCCATTTGACGTCACCACAATCTGTTTGGAAGCAGTCGGGTGACTTTGTGGCATAACTCTGCCTGTTTAAACTGGGAATGGAAACGCAAATCAAAGCTGCATGGTCTGACTCATGTGGCCAAAAGTGCCAAGAAAAAGCCCTACTGTACAGAACAACTGCAAGTTATTAGGTTTGTGGCCTCCATCAGGTTTATCCATAACCATACTATGACCATAACTTTGATGAGTCGTTGACTTTTCAGCAGGTTAAAATTGCAATAACTGCAAAACTACTGACATTGTCATCAGCCTTAGCTGCACCAGTGTTGTATCCGAACGCGTTCAAAGAACGTTCGTTCATGAACTAACTCATATTTTGGGTGAACGTGAACGTTAAATTGTGAACGCATTCATTCTGCTGTTTCTTGAACGGCACTCTGATTTCGTTCAGATTACGTTCGTGCCAGATTTCAAGAGCCCTCGGCGAAAAACCAAGCTAAAACAGTAAAAACACATGGTAAACGACCATTAAAATGTCGCGGATAACCACCCGATCTGGCAACCGCAAGTCCTGCCTGTCGCTCTACCAACTTCGTCATCAGCGGTCGTCAGTCTCGTCACAATTCACATCTGTGCAAGGAAGGAGGATGCGTTTACTGAGAAACTAATTCCCATACAGTCGGGAATTAGCTCGTAGCTCGTGGCAACGTAAGAAAAAAAAAAAAAAAAAAAAAAAAGAACTAAAAAAGAACGAAATAGTTCATTTTGGAGAAGCTTGAACTTTAGTTCACAATTTTGAATTATGAACGATGAACTGAACTAGTTCATTTTAAAAGGTTTGAACTGAACTTTGAACTAGTTCATATAGAAAGTGAACTTTCCCAACACTGAGCTGCACATTGTGTTTATTGCTAATTAGCAAATGTTGGAGCAAATCATGCAAAACATCAACATGTCAGCATCTTCATTGTGACTATTAGTGACCCTCACATTTAGGTCAAAGCAGTGCTGTGCAAGCTGCTGCAAAGCTGCTTTCTTGCTGGTTAGGTGGTTTAAAAACCAGAGAAAAACCTTGTGCATTTTACTCTAACACTTGTTTTTCTCTGCCTGTGTCTGGTAGGACCGAATGCAGTTTTGGCACGAACAGTCCCATCGCTACCACACGGAGCTGCAGGATTTCAAAAAGCAGACTGCCGAGGCCGTGGACGGGCTGAGGACTGAGCACAGCGTGCTGCTCAAAGACCTGGACACAGCCGCAGTCCGAGTGGACCGGGTGGAGCGAGAGATGGACTACGTGGAGATCCAGACTTCCCCTCGGGCCTGTGCCAATAAGGCAGACAGGGTGGTGGAACAAGAAGCCTGGGGTCTGGAGGGGGGCCGAGGAGAGGAAGAGGAGGAAGAGGACTGGGAGGAGCTGGACTCCAGAGTCTCTGGTGAGCTGAGAATTTCAGCCAAGCGTCCTATTGATGGTTAATTTTCATTCATGAAAGAGCACCCTCAGAACCTATAGGATATATAGGTTGTGTGTTCGACATATAGTTAAATTTAGCATTACACCAGGCATTAAAGCAGCCCTTTGCGGAGCCGCTGTCTTGGAAAAGCCATGCCACTGGAAAATGGGAAACAAACACGGTGCTGTTACAAGTCATTTAACGGAGTGCTTTGAGTCAGTGGGCAGTCATGTTTTCCAGGAGAAATGTGGCTCGGTGCTCAACTCATTTATTTCAGCAGAGCTACTCCCCTGTTTGAGCACGGCATTTGTCTTTATAATCTTCAGATCCCGAGGCGTGCTGCAAACAATGCTGAGATTTAACCGCCGCACTAAATCATTCACTCTGGTTATACATGGACATATGACCCTTGAAAGCCTGATGGGCAAAGTGGTGAAAGCAATTTTAGCTCCATGAAAAACATCAGACTTCATATTGGCAGATTTCACTAAATGCACATTAAGAAAAAGATCTATATTTATGCACTTAATTGGTTCCGAAAGCTGAATCAAACCATTTAAAACTCTTCATAAAAATCTAATGAAAGAAATATTGATTTCCTTATTATTCTCACTGACGTCATAAGGCGATCAATAACAATAAAATTAAGTAGTAATATCATAAACGCTCTGTTCAGAATCATAATGCTCATCATGCTGTACATAATCAAGGGAGATTTCAATCATTCAGACACTCAAATGTGACAATACAGTGTAGAGCAAAGGCTTCTCTGCTGCTTTCTGTGTCAAATCTGGAGCCGTGTCTCTGCACAGAGGAGGGACAGGAAGCTGCCCTGAAGTCTGTGCTGTTGCTCTCCGGGCTCATGTTCAGAGCACTGAGCCCTGCACACAGTGAGCCATTGTGAACTGACCCAAAACGAACTTCAGCGCATTGTAGGGACCCACTTCAGATTTGTAAGCATAATGCTAATTTCGCCCCCCGGATACATCAGAAGGGACGTCCTTTGTCCTTCGTGTATTTTAGTGAAAGCACTGTATTAATTTACAGAAAGCATCTTCATGTTGTGCACTGCATACTTCTTCTCATCAGGAGTCTGTGTCCAATTTCCTCCTGAGTGGTTTGAATTTGCCTTAATTTGAAGAGCCAGATACTGACTGCTGCAGGCTGCGAGATGTTTTCTAAATGTTAGGTTGCACGTCCGCACTTCAGCTGAGGACGGGGCACTTTGCTGAAACATGCTAATGGAACAAATTGTGGCAGCTTAGGATCGAAATGTAAATGAAGTTATTGAAATTATATTAACTTCACACCTGTGAAATCATTTTCATAATATTGGTGTAATTTTTCCTAATAGACATGTAATTTGAGATGAGGCCTTATTGTTGTTACAGCTGGGGACAACTCGTGCATACCATTGTTTCAGGACAAAAGGTTTTTTTTGTGCGATTAGTTTGGACGTCAAATTTTTTTTCTAATTTGTATCTTGTCAATACAAGCGTTCACATCAGCAATGTTTTCTCGTCCGGCGATATTGCGGCATTTATTTTTTCGCATCAAGTTAGAATTTTCCGAATTTTCGCATCCTGTGTGTCCACTTCTGACCAATCAGATTGCGTGTTGTTGAGCCGTCACATTCACTGGTGTATCCAACATGGCCGACCGGCTGATTGTTTACGTGTCGGACAACAGAGTGCTTTTTGATAAAAAAAACATAAAAATTACAAGGATATTGACCTGAAGGACAACGTGTGGAGAGTCATAGCGTCGGATCTCGCATATAACGGTGTGTGTGCTTAAACAGTTTGTTAAACGTCTTTGTTTTAACTTTCATCTATGCTCAATAACTTTAGCTTGTAAGCTAACCTGTTCAGATAAAACATACACTACCATGTGCTACGTTTCTTTTCCTTTTTAGAAAGCAAAAGGAGCATCAATTCGCCATCACTTGAGGTTGAAGTAGACTCCATTTTCGTCCACTCGCTTCCTCTCTGGACGCGTGTTTTTCCCCCTCGTCGCAAAATCGCATCGCTCTTGATATGTATGGTCAGGCGCGTCAAAAATGGCCTCCGAATATTTCACAATTTCGCATCGTATATTTGCGTCGTTGGTGTGTGGACCTTAAGGGTTCCAGATGACCTATAAGCTCTCACCTCCACTGGCAGCTGAGGAAGCTTTATATGACATTACCAAGCCAAAATCTACAGAGCAACACAATTACTGCAATACAGATAGTTCAGTAACCTAAAGCCGATATATGAATCCCTAAAAATACCAGAGCAAAAACCGAAATCATTAATAATTCTGCTGGTCTTGTCGTCATTATGCTGCATTATCTTTCATATTGCACTATTTACATTTGCTGCTGTATTGAAATGTCACCTTATCCACTAAGTCATTTTAGATTCCACTTTGTACTTTGTACTAGTTGTATTTACTTTTTTTTATATTCATATACTTTATACTTTTATCTTTTTGTATGCTTGTGCTGCTGTAATGCCCAAATTTCCCCTATGGGGGATCAATAAACAATTATCTTATCTTATCTTATCCTAAATGCTGTATTAACTCGTTTCCCTTTTGTCTTGGTACAAGAATGGCAACAGGAAGGGAGGTCACGCATGGATATATCAGTCAAACTATTAAACATAATAACTAACAGGTATGAGGTGTAAGCAGGAGAGAAATCAGTCATGTCAGCAGTGTGTGGATGAGTGGTGCATGTTGGATAGTGCAGCAAACCGATCAAAAACCAGTCAATCTGTATCTTCATTCAATTTGCATTCTGGGTTCATTTTAGATGAATTCAGCAGCTATGTTTATTTTGTTCCCATGAATGTGTTCTCTAAACCGCCAAGGAAGCATTTTAAACTCGCTGCCTCTCTGATGCACTACTCTAACAGCCTTCCTCTCCGTGGCATCAGCAACCGAGGCTTATGGGTAATGTACTATTTTGAGCTCCTTGCTCTACCAAAATGATCCACAAAACATGATTTCTCAGATAAAAATAAATTACATTGTTGACCTTATGGGGTTGTTCCATTATCTGGGGGAGTCTTGTGTTAAAGCAACACAGTTTTGAACATGTTCTCTCATATTTATTTCTTTAAGCTCAAGAACATCATCCTTCTCTTTGTGTTCTCTCTCACTGCAGACTGTGTCGAAATCATCTCTGCCATCAGGTCAGTGAAGATCCTGAAGAGAGTGGGCAGTCCCAAAGGCATGTGGACCAGAGACCCCAGGTCGTCCAAGGTTTACGTCTTCAATGGGACATCGGGTGATAACATCTACCAGTTCAACTCTGTTCGAGACTTTTCCCGCGACGCTGATGTCAGCAGCAGCAGACAGATCAGGCTTCCCTCCGAGTACAGCGGACCTGGCAGCGCTGTTTACAACGGCTATCTGTACTACATACAGCAGGAGGGCGAGACGGATGTTCAGGTGGTCAAATATGACCTGCTGACTGGCTCGGTTGCGGACACTGCCATGTTCCCTGTGGAGAGCCACGCCACCGTTTACGCCCTCAACCCAGAAACTGTTGCGGACCTGGCAGCAGACGACGAGGGCCTGTGGCTCCTGTACACCACCAGCGACAGTGAACCCAACATCAACCTCGCCAAGATGGACCCCGCCACCCTAGATATAGAGCAAATCTGGGACACCCGCTGCCCACGGGAGAACGCCGAGGCGGCTTTTGTAGTCTGTGGGACAGTCTATGTGGTTTACAACACCCGCCTGGCGAGCAGGTCCAGGGTCCAGTGCGTGTTCGACGTCAACGACTTGGTGATCAGCGAGGAGGCTCCCCTGCTCTACTTCCCCCGGAGGTACGGCTCCCACGCCAGTCTGAAATACAACCCGGAGGAGAAGCAGCTCTACGGCTGGGACGACGGCTACCAAATCATATACAGGTTGACCATGAAGAGGAAGCTGCTGGCCTGACAGCGGGGAGGTGGTGTTGGGATTTCAAAGGATGAAAAGTGGAGGCGGTAAATTTGGTCAAGCTATGCCACAGTTTCTCAGTAGCCTGCAGACTCTTTCACTCATTCACGGTAGATTTGATACAGATCACACGTAACATCACACGTTTTAAAGCAAAAATACATCACTTTTGATCCATGACTTACTGAGTCTTTTCTTATGTGTGTAATATAGCGAAACACAACAAACAAAGAAAAAAGCAAATGCCACTTGGTTTATTAGAGGCTGTCAGGTCTTACTGCTATTTGTTGTATGTGTCCTCCCCTCATTTAATTTGTGATTCAGACCAAATCTCATTTCCTCCGTGCCCGTTGGTGCTTGTTAAGCCACCGGCTGTGTTGTCATTATGTGCTGTGTGTTGCCACAAAACACACAGCGCAGAACACACTTTGCATAAATCTTTTAATCAAAGAAAAGAAAATCATGTCACAGAACTGATAACACATCACATCCCATGGGAGAAAAAAAAAAGAAAAAACAACAAACTCTTTTCTGCTTTTCAGACTTGTTGAAACAAAAGAATGACAATTTTGTGGCAGAAATACTGTTTTCTATTTTCAGTTCACTTTATTACACACTGTGTCACTCGTTACTGTGGGTTATGATAATGATCTAAAGTCTAAAAGGAACTCATAATAGACTTTAGTCGGAACTAACAACTGTTGATATCAATCACCGGAACATTTTCTCAAATGTGTCTATTGTTATTACAAATACAAAATGTTCAATAAAAAACTGGAAAGTCAGTGCTATCGTAACAGTTGGAAGGGATACAAGATCATATCAAGAAACATTACGATATTAGGCAAAGCTAGAAGGGCTTGAAACAGTCCATAAACTGAGGCAATTGATTTAACAGGTCTCATCTACTATGAAAACACAGCACGTTGTCAGAGAAATATATGACCATTGTAAAGCACATGTTCAAAAAAAAAAAAAAAAAAAGGAGGAACGGAAACATTTTTCAACCACTTCTTTCAAATTTTACACAAAATTAAGATATTAGAAATCTCTGAGTAATGCAATTAGCCAAGAGAGGAATTTCACCATGAAAACAACTGAATGAATGAGAGAAAATTCAAACCTTTGTGGCGTTGATGCAACAATGGATAACGTCAAGCACGAACAATAATGCACTGAGTCATATTCGCTATAACAAGTACCAATTAGAGAAATGCCAGTGCTCTGCAGATGTGACCCGTCCACCCATTGGCTGCCCCCATGTCGTCGCCTCAGCCTCACACCGAGGTACAGAGCAGCTCGTTCAGGGTAAATTTACCCTTGACGGAAATGGCTAAAACAGATCTGGAAGGGTCTGCTGAAAGCATCTGCTCATGTCTTTATGTCTAGCCCCCAATTTCTCAAAGGCATTTTCACAAACTCTGTGATATATGGAGTTTAAGCGAAGACAGTTTTTTTTAGCCAAAGTATGACTTGTCCTCTTTCTGAATGAGGCACCAGCAGTCTAGACCAACCTCTGCCAAGAACATTGTCACATATCAGATTAAAGATGCTGTGGGCTGCTGTTCAGATAGTACGGATGCTATTCAATAAATGGTCCTCACATCGAAAAGAAATTATCTGTACAAGCCTTACCAAATATAATCTGTGCATGTCTTCTGGCAGTCTTCTTGCCTGATATCACACTGGCTGTGTAAGCTTAACATTTTCTGGCCAAAATGTTCTGATGGTATCTGCGCTTGCCAATTACAGTAGAACGAAACTACTACGACTGGAGGGTAAACCTGAAACTGGAAAGAAATAATGTTCATAGAAGCCAAATGATTATGTTTTACTCCCATCACAAACAGATATAGAGCCTCAAGGACTAATAGTTTTAATCTTAAACGATAGACGTGTTTCCCAAATTTCCAAAAATGAAGGATGCATGTGCAGCAGGGGGTCAGAAAACTCATTTCAATAATGTTGTGGGGTTTTTTAATATACAGTCCTAAAGTGTAAAAAGTAAAAAAAAAAAAAAAAAAAAATAGAATGCAATTGCTTGCAAACTGTGTAATTGCAGGGTATATGTCAATTTGTGTGACCGCTAATGAACGACTGGCCCTGTCAGCAGAGCAAACAAAACTCTCTCAAAACTCAAAAATATCACAAAAAAAACTTTTATACTTGGCTAAAGTGGAAGAGTTGGTGTGTTGACAAAAGTAAAATGCAACAAAGTGCAATGAAAATACATAAGATACACTTGAATTCCATATTTCCAATTTGTTTCCTATATTGTTGTTTTGACTGTTTGAGGTTTGACTTTAGCTTTTTTAATCATGTCGTTTGGTTATGCAGTGATTTATAGCATCCAACTGGATCCATCCAACAGTTTGTAGTGGATGGGAACGCATATTGATTAGCATTTTCTTTTACAGATTTCGAGGAAATCTTACTAAATATTCCATCGCACTGAAAGGAAACCTGGCTTGTAACAATGTGAGCTGTCTTACCTAGAAGTTTCTTCCTCAACAGTTTCTGTGCAAAACTATCCGACATCTTACCTCTGAGCTGAAAGGAAGGTTTTTCTTCTTGGGATAAGCAACATTTTCCACAAGTTACATTACCAAATCTCTTCATAAGCTCTCAGTCATTAATCACCTCTTCTGCCCCTGTGTGCATGTGCATCTCAATGGCTGGAAATACGTCTATGTCAGCAAAAAAGAAAACTGCTATGACTGGAGTGTAAACTGGAGGAAGAAGATGTAAAGGAAGCAAATGATTGTTTTATTTCTCACAACTATTGTATAATATGTTTTAAATAAAAGCTATAGATACTTCACTGTTTTTCACCTGAACAATTATAGAATCAGTTATAGGACAGTAATCAAGGCCTTAACTGGAATTTTGTGCATCTTTGATCTGACTTAAACATAAGTTATTATAAAGAGAAGAAATAATATACAGGGACCCATTAAGGGAACTGGGGTAAAGAAGACAGATATAACAGCGGTGCTGCAGTCTTTTTCTTAATCACATCAAGTATCCTCAGAGATAATCCATTTACCACAAGCGTCTGGATGGCAAATTCAAATACACGTTATCCCTGTACAACAGTATGATAAATGACAGGATAAACATCAAGAAAGCTGCGTGTGTCTAAGTACGAGTATGTTCACCTTTTTCAGAACTTTCTCAGATTTTTCTCAGTCACCACCACCAACAAGGCTACATATATTCAAAATGTGAGTAGTTTTTTTTAAGCTATACCTATCGTTATCTTTTCTTTAACAAAACATACATACAGTAACTGGCAGACGGCTTTACATGAAACTATACACATCCACCAAACCTGCTCAGAAAAAGAACAAGAGGAGACAAAGAAGTGCTTTTAAACAGTGTTTGAAGAAAAATTTGAATTCGGAAGAAAGGGGCGACCAAACAGAGAGGGAGGTCCGGCTGTGTAAAGTGTGCTCACCATGCCTCTGTTTACAGAAACCTCCAGAGCTCAATTCACAAAGATCTTGTTTCTGTCAAAATGACAGTGTTTATGTCATCTATTTGAAACTCTCTTCCTTTTAGGTCGTTATGTTGTTTGTAACTTTGCCAGGTAATTTAACCATCTTGAAAATTAAGAAAGATTGGAAAAAAAACTGCTTTGCTTTTGATTTGAATTTAGTAGCAGCCAATTTGCTCTCGTGTGAAAAGCAATAAACCTGTTGTTTCTTCTTCTTCGTTACATAAAAGCTGTCGTCTTGGCTCGAAAGCCGCAAACTGCCGTGTTGAGAATATTTTTTGTTTCAGCCTGATCCGACCTCTCAGATAATTGCTTCTCGCTATCGATGAAACTGGAAGTACAGTGAACTCAGCTTGATCTTTGAAATTCGTTTTTAGTCCAGTAGTTTCACAAACAATAACGACTAATGGAGCAGTTTTACATCTAATAGTTCCAGAATGCTACAGTTCGGTATCATTTTTATACTAATACAGCAACTGTGAAATTCAATGAGAGAGCTGCAGTTTGGAAATCACTTCAGATCCTGTTTGAGATCGTCTTTTTTTTTCTACTGCCGCCGTGTCCTCAGCTTCCCTTTGTGAAACTTCCGCCGCTCTCACGGAGCGAAATCCGACTGAGTTTTCCATCAAAGAGCCTCTGCGGCACAAAAGCTGAGTCTTCAGCGTTTGGAGAGTCTCCTGTGAGGACACTGAAATCCGCTCGCCTAAGCTGGGACAGCTCAATATTAAATGTCTGCAGACTAGATGTCCAGCCAATCTGGACAACGAGGGCAGCTGTGGGTCATCACAACCCCCCGCATTTCAAACCGGCGACCCTAAAACTTGAACCCGAAAAGACTGCGCTTCACACAACTAACTGACTGACGGTGGTCCTAGATCAGTTATTGGGAGTGCTCTGGGAGTAGACTTGAGGAAGGGAGGGACAGAGAGAGGGAGAGAGAGAGGGCGAGGGAGAGACAGTGGGGTTGTGTTTCTCCTCAATCAGACAGACAGGAAGTGGATCAGCAGGAGGGAGGAAACCCCCTTCTGGGCTGCCGGGTCACAGGTGGCTCTGCTCAGGGACTCGCAGGGGGCCTGGGTGAGGGGCAGGAGCCCTGGCTGTCAAAGCTGGCTGTCCGCGCCTTCCACTGCAGGACACACAGACACAAGGAAGTGATTCATAACACACAGGTTGACTGTTTTTACACCACACTGTCACTCTCAGTTTCAACACTAAGCAAAGATCTATACGGAGGAGACTGAGTGACAAACTTTTTTAAATTCATGATCCCGTTCAGCTTTGTGAGGGTACAGGAAAATAATAGAAAAGACTCTGTTGGCACTCATCAAAAACACAGACACGACATTATCAAGATCTCTGAAGAAGAGAAAGAATCGATAAGGAAACAATGACATAAATAAAGATAATAAATGAGTTTGTAAATGAAATTCAAGTGAAAAATGAATGAAATGAAAAGCAAATTATTTTTTTAAAGCATTATCAAATGATCGTGTGTTTCAAGTAAATGATACAATAAAACATAAGACTGATGTTGAGAGCACATTCTGAGCCTTGATAGTGTAACATCAGTAAGTTAATATTAATGCATTTTGTTTGTTTAGTTGGAAAGATAATTCCCACAATGCCTAGGGGGGATGTAAGCAGGTAGCATGTGGCCTTGAATTTAACGAGTTAAGCTATGTTTTTAGCCTGTATGTGTTAGAACGTTGAAAGTAGAACTAATTTACTATTAGCACTTTCTGTTTGCAGTGTGTCCATTTATGAACAAACAACTGGATTAATCCTGAAGAAATCTTAAACACATGATGGTTTTGAGGCAAGATCTTGACTGAAGTAGTTTGCTTTTATGATTTCTAATCAGACTTATGGAGGTTTATTCACATCCTCAGGGAGAATAAGTCGCACTAACTTTAGAAGTATGTGTATCATGTCTGTGTCTTCATGTTTGACTGAGTTAGTCGAGTCCAAGAAAGCGTCAGATTTTTGATGCTCCAGTGCCTTAATTCCCCCATGAGCTGTTTGTCAGCCACTGCAGTTGTTGACAGTTTTGGTGAGCGGCACAAACTACAATAACTACCACCTCCTTTTAACCTCATGCAGCATCTTTGTTGTGCTTCCAATCACCAGCTAAGCCCCTGACTCCTGATCCCAAATGATGCAGAATAGTCCTTTAAAAATGTCCCAAACCTACCTCCTTCTCTGATTTCTTGGACTCCAGCAGGGGGTGCCAGTGTGCAATGGGCTTGCGGGGATAAGCCAGCATCTCGTTCCAGTGATCCCTGCCAAGTCCCTCGGCGTTGCATCCAACCCTCATCACACCAATGATCTCATTATGACCTACCCTGTGGGGACACACACGTGCCGTATGAATACATCTGACTTAACCTGACACGACATCTCATACATCACATTGTTGTTTGTAATCGCAAGAAGGACATTTTGTAATGAGAGGAGACGTGAATCTGAATCCGGATGTCCTGCCGATTGATACAGTGAATCTGCAGCTGATTGTCTCTGTGACACTAGGATTGACTCATCAGTGGATAACACTAACACGCTCTGAAGTGTAAATGAAGTAAATGAGTTTTTTCTTGACATAATCCCGAGACTATTGGCACAGCCTGATTTAATCCTGACAGAGAGCAGATAATAAAGGGGGAAAAAAAGCTGCGTTTCAAACTATTATCTGTTCATTTTATATCAGACAACAAGAAACCCACTCACAGTCTGACCTTTAACACACATGTCAGCACTTTCTCTCTCCTCTTATAACTTCACAAACTGTAAATATAAAGATGCTGCAGCACATTTCCTTTTCAAAAGAACTGAACTTCATCTGACTCTGAAATAAAATGAGCAATAATAAAAAATCTTCTTCATTAAAGATCCCTTCCAGATATTAAAATACTCAACCTCAGTAATAATTTGTGTCTAATAACACACAAAATCCACACAAATACCTAAGTTAAAAATCTTAAATTTCCATCTATTGCTTCTCTCTAAATTCAGAATCTACGACTATGTAAATATTCATCATTTTAAAAGTTTAACTAGGGGACACAAGACGTCACCTAAAAGTCAATTCTCAGTGTAGGTTTCAGATTTCACTTTAAAAAACGTAGGGAAATACAAACTACAACCCTGATTCCAAAACAGCTGAGATACTGTGTAAAATATAGATAAAAACAGAATGCAATCGCTTACAAGCAAACTATGTTTACTGAGCTAATGTATTAATCTCCTTTATACAATCATGTGTTTGACAAAGTGTTGAACCTCTCTCCATCCTTGCTTGTGAACAACTGAGTCTTTCCAGGATGAACCTTTCATACCCAATCATGATACTATCACCTGTTACCAATGAACCTGTTTACCTGTGGACTGATCCAAACAGGTGTTTTTGGATCAGTCCACAACTTTTACAGTCTTTTGTTGCTCCTGTCCCAACTGGTTTGAATCATGTTGCTGCCATCAAATTCAGCATATATTTACAAAAATCAATGAAGCTGATGAGGTTAAACATACATTGACTTTGTTCTGTTTTCAATGGAGTATATTTCAAAAACGATTAGCAGCATCATTAGCAGCAGCTGTTTTAATTATGTTTTACAAAGCGTCCCAACTTTTGTGGAATCAGGGTTGCAGATGCCATATCACAAAACAAACATCCAATAGGAATAGCAATAGGAAACAAAACATGTTTCTGAGCTGATGTGACGCTGAATTAGATGTTTGCTTTGCACGTACAAGTCGTAGTCCATGACGGAGATGTGCAGGCTGACGTGGTCCATGCTGTCTGGCGGGATGTCGAAGATGATGGCCTCGTTGTAGGTGGGATTCAGAGTGTTCTTTTTTATGCTTGTCTTCTTCTTTTTCAAACGTCTCCCGTCACATATGAGCGACACTTTGACGTAGGGATCTGAGATGGAAACAGGAAGCTGCTGATAATTAAATATCATCACGTCTGGACACATCAAATTATCCATCTTATTTTGGAAAGTGCCACAGCAATGATCAGCATGAAGATCAGGATTCTGGGATTACTACATGACAGCAGAGCTTTTACAATGATTTCCTTGACTGTCGAAACATCTTGGAAGATGTCAGCGAGGATAGAGCCATCATCGGCCTATTTCATCAGCGTGTGTGTGTGTGTGTGTGTTTCTCTTTTGGTTCCTACTTAAGCATGAAAGCAACCCTAGAGGACCTGGCATCAGTAATGTGCATTAAAGTAGATGAGTCAACGCCTTGTGTAAACAAAGAGGAAGGGAGGCCATAGATAGCTTAAACAGCATGACACAGAAAGCTTCCTGATGAATGCTGATTTCAAACTTCACCCTTCAGTGGCGAATCGCCTCGTATGATCCATTATGCCTGGCTTTGCTCAGATGTAAGCCGCCCTAAATCTATAAACAACAAACAAGAGTGCTTGCTTTGCAGCCCAATATGCTCGAAGGCACAATTTGATAGCTGCAGGTTTATGAGGCAGAGATTGAAATAATGGCAGACAGCTAAAACCCCTAAAAACTCGGGGGGATTAAAATCGTGAAATGTCATTAAACATGGGAGGAAAAAATGCCACATTCACTCCGAATTACACCTGAACCCTGGCATTTAATGCACAATAAATGTCACATTTTACAAGTGATATCAGTATTGTAGCAATGGAAAAGCTGAATAGCAGTCTATTAAAACAAACAGACCTCCTGCAACTATTTGCTGACAATGTCTTAATATTGCAGGAGTGGAATATTAATAACTGCTGGAATAAACAGAGCGCAGCTGTAGAGATGGCTCTCCACTGTTTGCTCACTTTATCCGACACACTTGCAATTGGATATTCATAGTGGGATCATTAATTTGAGCCACTGCAGCTGTGGGTGAATCACACTAACACACACCTGAGTATCCAGTGATATCCATGGCCTTGAGGTTCCTGCACTTGATGACAGTGAGAGTGAGTCTACCAGCGGTGGGCAGGTAGCATAATGAAAACATGATCTCCCCAAGGTCGACACTTTCCTGTGGGAACACACACACACACACACAAGCAAAACTCAAATCTATTTCAGTTTCACATTTACATTCAACACTTTGATGTACGTGATGTATAACTGTAGTGTCTCATGCTCCAGGTCTGTTCCTGGAATCAATACTATATTTTAGTGCAGTGAAGCAAAAGGTGAAGAGAAACACTGGTAGAAAAAAAGTCATGTTTAACAAACTGCAGCCTTATCTTTTATCCTTTTCAATCTCTAGCATCAAATGGTAATGTTTTGTTTGCCTGTAATGGTAAAGTTTATGGCCGCCTCTTGTTCCCGTAAGTCATAAAATCGGGTTCTAACAGCTGAGACAAGTAGAGGAGCTAATTAGAGCACAGATTAGACATAAAGGTGTGTAAAAAAAAAAAGGTAAAATGCAAAATAATGCGACACCTCTATTTGCATTTTTGCCATGAAAAAGCTGCATTATAAGCCTTTGTTTGCAGCTGTTCCCAGATTAGGTTCAGGTGATGTGAGCTGTGTTGAAAGACAAGTGGATTGTATTTGTTGGAAAGCACAGTGCAGGTCAGAGAATGATATGTATTGACGTCAGTTTGTACAACAGGAAAACAAAAATTACTTCAACAACATCTACGTTTTTAAAGTCATAGTGCGACATTTTGGGCAAATACACTTTCTTTGCGAGATTTTAGATGAGAAATTTGACTCCGTGAAAAGCACAGTGTTTATCATTTCCTTCTATTACTTGTTTTATTGAAGAGGATAAAAAAGCTCTCTGAACGAACGAGCTGCTACTAATAGGTCATTAACTCAGTTGCTAAAGGGCCAGTAACTTCACACAGTTTATGACTCAACCTTCTGCACAGTTTTTTTTTTGACAGATGAGGTTGAATGAAAAAAAGTAGATGGTGCTGTCACAGCAGGCTTCTGTTTTGTGTTAGTTCTGGTCAGCCTTAGTTTTTGTTCTGCATTGGTTGTGTCCTGCCATGTTGTCTCTTAGTTCTGTGTCTTAGTTTTGTGTCTAAGTTCATGTCTTAATTTTTCAGTCCTGTCATGCCTTAGTCTTGTCATGCTCTTGTATTGTCGTAGTCTTGTCATGTCTAAGTTCTGTCTGTCACTATTCACCTGCCATAGCCTCTCATCTCAGCTCACCCCGCCTCTGCCTCACCTCATCTCCCAGCCTCTCCCACCTCATCCTATCACCTGTGTTCCCAGCTGCAGCTAATCACCTATCAGGACCCTATATAAGTCAGTTCATTTCAGTGTGCCCTTGTTGTCTTGTTGTCTTCATGTTCATGTTCCAGTCGTTTTGTTCATGTCATGTTCAGGTTTTTGCGTTTGGATTTTCTGCCATTCCTGGACCCAACCTTGCCATGAGTTTTTGTTAAGATTTCACATATTTCATTCAAGACTTTTTGGAGCACTAGTTGTGTGTTGCGCATGAGTCCTCAACCCCCCCGCCTTGACAGGTGCAACACAGCTAATCAGCTGCAATAGGTTTCTCCACTTTGGACCTTCCATTCCATGAAAGGTCAGCATTGGTGAAGATGACTTGCTGTTCATCAGTGTATGCTGTAGTACAAAAACACATGCAGTTTAATTTCTAATGGACAACTATATGGAAAGAAGCCAGGCTATAGCAGCTGCCAGTCCATAATCACTTCCTGGCTCTGTAGTTAATGTCCAAACATGAGGCTGATCTTCTCGAACCTTTGGCAAAAAAGTCAATATATTCTATGTCATGTTGTTTCTGGATGACAAAATTGTTACAAAAGTAAAAAATAAATAACCTAAGCAGAAAATGTGTTCTGAGCTTTTCCTTTATACCCTGAAGCACCTTTGGACAAGACAAAAAAAAAGTAGGTCTCAAAGGTCTCACCACCTCCAGAACTGCTGACAAAAGAAAATAACAACTTGGCTTCACTTCAAATACTTCAGGTTATTTAGCTGTCAGTATCTCCAAGGCAACAATTTGATTGCATTCTGAAATTATGGCCGACCTCCCGATCAACTCCGTGATGCATTTGCCAAACAGAAAATGTAATTATTGCCACTGAAGTTTTTATTATATTATCATTCATCATCATCAGTAAACTAAAACAAAATAGTGAACCTCAATTTACAGCTCAGTAGCTTCAATATAATGTAGCCCAATTACTATAATCAACTATATAATTACTAACCAGAATTATCATAATCAACAAGTTAAGAAATATTTGTTAGACTTTTATAAAAGAGATCTCTCCAAGAACATTTTCTATACTCTTATAAAACTTGTCAAGCACAACCTGTCCACCTACTAAAATATGAGTTTTCACTAGTGTAGAGAAAGTCCTGTATGAGCTCAGCTAATAGCCTCAAGTGAAATGAAAGGCCTGCTGTCTGTCTCATGTGAGTTCTTAGTCCCATCCAAAAACAGCATTAAAGTCGCACAGACCCCTAATCTCTGAGAATGAGCCCAGTGAGCCTCCCTCTGATTGGCAAATCTCAGCACGTGTGTCTTAACGTCTCCTCACACACACATGCAGCTGCGATCCGGCTTCCTGCGCCGCGGATGTGAGGGATTTGGTTTGAAGGGTGTGAAGGTTCAGCCATAATGTGAGAGCACAGCAGAAATGTCAAGTGTTGTAAAAGCATGAAGTGACACTTTGATTGTCCTTGTAGAAACTCGGGTTGTTTCGGTGCCAGTCACAATCATCTGTATGGCATTAATCATGTTTTAGCCCGGCTCGCTGCTCCGGCGTCAGAGATGTCAACCTATTGATCGGTCATTAGATCAGTCCAACACTTTGGTCGAGGCTGGAATATTGAATATAATGACTCTAGGATTTAATGCTATGAAGACATTCATGGTTCCAAGATGATGTATCCTAATGATTTTGGTGACCCCCAAACTTTTCCTGACATTTGTGGGTTCGAGTCTCGACACTTATCTGAAAGACTAACTTCAAATTTTACGCATGGACAATTATGATGAACAGGATGAAGATGACTATAATAACTTTGGTGACCTCTCGACTTTTCACTTAAACTTTGTCCCAAACTGTCCATTGCATTTAGTGCTAACTTGCAAAGCTACGCTAAACAGACTTCTTCATCTGCTTTAAAGTTGAAAGTAAAGTCAATAGAATAATAGTAATTATCTGTCTTTACATTTCCAATACTTCATTTCGGTAACACTTTATTTGACGCCTATCTCTATAACACATTATAAATGTATTTATAATGCGTTATAATGACATTATAGCACTGTATAACTATAGTTATAAACACTCATAAATGATCATAATGCTTTATAGCAATAATCATAACACACTATAAAGCATTTTATCATCACTTATAAGGTCAGGTGTTATAATACATTATAACTGTTGGCAACTCACTGACAATTCCCACATAGATAATGCATTATACATATATTTATGATATGCTTATAAACGTGTATAACTATCATTATAAACACTCATAAATCATCATAAGGCTTTATAACAATGAGCATAACACATTATAGAGCATTTTATAATGGCTTATAAGGTCAAGTATTATAATACTTCATGCTTTATAGTGTGTTATGATTATTGCTATAAAGCATTATGATCATTTATGAGTGTTTATAACTATAGTTATACAGTGCTATAATGTCATTATAATGCATTATAAATACATTTATAATGCGTTATAGAGATAGGTGTCAAATAAAGTGTTACCTTTATTTCTTATACACTTTGGATGCCTTATTAAAAAGACTGATTTGCTCTTGATTTTTAGTCACTTCCACATGATAAATAATCTCCTCATTCATTCCACTGATTAGCATGTAGTAACCTTCCCAAAATAGTTTATTCAGATCGAAAACACACACGAGGAACGCTCTGAAGTCAATAAGTATCCGGGTCTCCTCCTGACTCTTTATCTTAGTAATGCTTGTATAAGTTGGCGTTATTGATGAATATCTCTCCTGGATCAATGAACTGAGGGAAGCTGCTCGGTCTGTTCTTCCGCCCTCCCCGTCCCTCTGGTCAATACTGGTATCTTTTCACTCATTAAGCTGCACAGCGTTTTTTTTAAAGAAGTGCTTTAATCGTATCCATGACTTACATTACACACCACGTCATGTTTGATTTTTTTTTTGTTTCTGCTCAGCCCTGCCATCTGTGCATTTATTTACGCTGCCAATCTTAAATTTAATGTGAGCAAGGGATTTTGTCGTAAAATCATTTGGCGGTTCAATAAAGTTTGTGTGCCAAGGAGAGAGCCACCTGCTTTTCCGCCTCCTAAGCAATAACATTGAGATTATTGAACGACCCTTGAAGAAGCTCAAGTTCAACAACTGGAGGGGGAAAACTGTCAGATATAAGGGCTCTGTGGAGGAGATAAAGCGATGAGGGCTTTGAGGTCTCTAACATAGTGCCAGAGACGAGGAACACTTAGTTCCTGAAAATGGCCCCTGGACATCATCATCAAGTGACAAAGCCAACGGAGACATAATTGCATAACAGCCATGAGTCAGAAAGATCCTTTTATGTTTGACATGTTAACACCTTGTGACTACAACTAACCCCATTATGAATTAATAAGTGACAATTATGTTTCTGTAGAATAAAACGTGTATCTGATTCATATTACTGCTTTTTGATTTATTTCTAGTCATTTCACTTATTACAGGACTGCAGCCAGGATTTGAATCTCCCTACCTCCCTTAATGGAAGGTCTCTAAATCTTTTCTCAATGCTTGGATTTCACATTTTAAATTTCTGAGTTCACTGCTAGGTTATGTTTTCTTGAACTGTTAATTCCCTACTTGAAGATGCTGAAATGTGTCTGACTTCATTCATTTTAAAAGCATGAGCAAAACACCCAGCACAAAGTGGCAAATCTTGGCACTACTATGTTGCTTCATTTATCGACTATAGCGGGGCGAAGTGCAAACAGGCCAGTGGAAGATGAATAAAAAATCGAAGAGTGTGGAGATTAACAATTACACTTTCAGTCAGTCACATTAGTGATGTTATTGCTCTGAAACAACAAGACACAACAGCAGCTCCAACACATGAGATTAAGAGCATGTTTCACCTTCATTTGTTCTGTTGGCTCTCTGGTAATGGACAGTGGGTTTATCAATTAACCCAGAGACCCCGTGCTCATGTTTAACAGCATTGGGGTGTTGACTTTGTTGAGCTACTGTTGAAGTGAGAGAGAGCCTGCACCTGTCTGCCTGCTTGTCTTTTACTCTCAAACCAAACACCTCCTCAGGTTTCCTTTTTGGACAAACCACAAACCACCAAACTTGAACAAGAAGATTTAGAAAGACCTGTAAAAGTTATCGATAAAAGCAAAAGGCAACAAAGTGCAGTAGAAGCAGACTTAGCGAATAAATGAATAAATAATGAAACACGTGACTTGGACAAAAAATAACAGCAGACCAAAACATAAAATCTGCGTGGAGTCGTGAGCAGACATCAAATAAACATGGAACAAAAAGAGATGTTTTCCACATTACATCCTAATAACGACATTATGTTAGTGGATGAAAAGAAACAAACTGTACAAATTAATTCACTGGCCACAATGTCAAGCTCACGCTGAACATAAGCATGAAACTACTGGTTAGTTTGTCCATCGACATCTTTGGGTTTATGGAAGAAAGATTCTGTCCGAGGTTTCTGCCTGTTAAAATGAAGTTTTTCCTCACCACTGTTGCATCAATGCTTGCTCATGATGGGAACTATTGAGTCATAAAGAGTATGGTCTAGATCTGCTCTGTATGTATAGTGCCTTGAAATAACTTTTGTTGTGATTTGGCGATATACAAACAAAATTGAATTGAAAATTTAATTGAATTGAAAAAAAAAGAAAAATGTCAATTCAGTTTCATATCAGACTGCTATTTTAGTCACAATGTGTAAAATACTACTGCAGGAATATTAAAGAAATCTCACTACAGTTTATATCAGATCACAGCCATGAAGACGGAAGTGCTCAAACTGCAAGTAATCCTAAACCTCTGACATGACAGAATTCCCTCTGATTGTCTGACAGGCAGAATGTTGATCATTCAGGCAATTAGTCAGGTGACAACCATCGATTCTAAAATTAGTCAGGGTGATTGATCTGGCTTTAAAATCTGACCATGTGTCTTCCCGGCTTCACGCTCCCCCCCAAACTTACAGAAGTCTTCCAGAGGAACCTGACCTCAGTTCATTAGCAGCTATGACCCCGACTGAAAATGTTACTGATATGTATAAAGATTGTAACATATACTGTAGAAATGAAAAACAAAAGTCAATAGATTCTTACACTGGTGGCATATTGGATGTCCTTCCATATGTTCGTCTCCCTGGAGAGGTCTGACGTCTCGAACAAGTTGTCCAGTACCACCTCCCCGATCATGTCGTGCCGTGAAAACCGATCAAAGTCAAAGACGCTCATATGGAGCTTCCTGGCCGTCAGCTCGTCGTAAGGCACAGGAAACTGGAAGCTCTCGCTGAACGTGGGGTTGAGCGTCTTCCGGTGGACGCGAGTCTGGAACTTCTTGCGGTCGGGCAGCAGGTAGATCTTCACGTAAGGGTCGGATGTGCCGCATAAGTCCTTGGCGGGGAGATCTACCGCCTTGAGGATGTTGACTAGAAGGGCCTCGTTTTCGTAGTCGTACTTGAGGGAGAAGTTAATGGAGCCACAGTTTTTGCTGCTGCCGTTCTTGGACGAATCTTCCGACTCCAGGGTCTTCTGTTGGTAGAGCTCTGGCTGGATGCGACCGATGCTGGTGGACTTCTCGTCTTTATCCACCACGTAGTCATTACCCAGATCTAGACTGCCTACCTGCATCTGCCTGGGCAGGTGTCTTTTGAACGAGTTGTGCCTGCGGGGACAGAAAGGAAACAAAAGAAAGAGAGGGAGAATGACAGGGAACGGCTTGAGGATTGTGTTAAAGAGCCACGGTGGAGACGAGAAGGGAAACGCCAGGAGGTTTCGACTTCAAGGGAAACACATTCAAAGACAAACCGAGCTGACCTCAAAGGACTGGAGCTGACAAAGGGTGACTGATTGTGTCACCTTGTGTCACATCTTCTAATAAAGTTGCGATTGATCAAAGGAAACAGGGTAGCTGGTTTTTCCTGTGTGAAAGGAAATAACAAGTTGCCTGTGGCCTGTATTTATACTGCTTTGAAAAATGTATGAAAACAATTACCAGACAGCCAGTCTACTATTTTCATGCCACCGTTATTGCTTGCAATACAAATTAAGAATATGTCTGATTTGCATCTGACACTTTTGTTTTTCTCTGCTTGGCTCCAGGATTGTTGGTCTTATGCATTAAGGAATATGAAAATACAATAAAAGGTCGAGGTAAAGTATAAAAGTCGAGATAAAACCACACTGAAATCATAAAATAACAACAACAGAAAAGCAGAGTGACAGCCCAATGAGGACCAAATGAGGACCCAGGGCTGACTGATGCTTTGCTGCGTCAGGACCCGAAATGGAAATTTTTTGCTTTGCTTTAATCCAAGGACAAAGAGATGTGCTTTTAAAACAATAGCTGCATAATAAGCAGAACGGACTAATGATGCTCAGTCACTAACATGGCGAAAACGTTCTGCTTGTGTTGGCACAGTGAGTGTGTTCACCGCTCTCTTCCATTCATTCTCATGAAGAAGCATCACATATAATTAGCCTTACCATAATGACCTGCAAAGCGCTGCCTCTGAGGCAGAGAGCAACACGAGCTACAGCATTTATTATAATTAACTTTGTAGATACCAAATTACTCAAATTGAAAATTTCTACTTTCATTAGTGATGCATTACGCTCTGAAAAATACACAATGAGTAGCAGTGAGGCATCTTCCTGATTTTTATTTTTATTCCATGTTGGATTAATGGACCGTCTGTGCCACATGATGTTGTGTCTTGAACTCTGCCTATGTGCGCACGCATGCATGTTTGTATGTACCCCCAAGCACATTTACACATGGATGACCACATCACACAGTCTTGTCTATCCTAGGTTGTATACACATGCACATGTATATGACTAACCGGGTGGAGGAAGCCGGCTCAGTGGTTTGCCTCTGCATGCGTTGCGTGCGGCGCAGGAAGTGCTCCCTCATGGACAGCTGCACATCAGTGGGGATGTCGGGAGATGTATGGCTTATCTTCACTGCTGCCTCCAGGAAGCCCATCGAGCCCATGGGGTCCTTCACCTTCTCCGTTGCCATGGTGGCCGGCGGCTGCTGGGTACTGGGCAGCAGGGGGGGCGGCTGGAGCGGGCAGGGCTCTGGGCCACAGGCCGGGCTGAGGGACGGACCGGGGAAGTGGGCCTTAGTTCGCCAAGGCACACGGCACAGCTTCCAGGAGACGAACGTAAGAAGGCCCAGCAGAGCCAGGCCACAGACCACAAACACACCGAGCAGGAGGCCAAAAGTAGCGTCTGGTGACGAGCCGCGGGGACCAGAAACAGAGGATCACACAATATGGACAAACAGATGGTGATTACAAGGGTGAGAGAGGAAAGAGAGAGAGAGAGAGAGACAAGCTATTAGGACATGATTTTTCAAACAGTCTGGTGCTCTATCAGTGGTTTTTATATAAGACTAAGGACAGCGGGCCAAGTGTACTGAAAGATGTGCTTCATAAATATTAAAGTAACCTCCATTAGTCTTCAGTTCAGCCGAGGGATAAAGGAAGCGTATTAATGTAAACAGAACTGTGAGTAAGGTATGCGCTCATGCACATAGACATAAACACGGATCATTTTCGGCGACATTACATTCGCTATGGAGGTAAAAGCAATTACAGTCTAACAAATGATTAAAAAAAGCAAACATTAAAAAAGCTTTTGAATTTGCAAAAAAAAAAAAAAAAAAGTCATGGGTGTACAGAATGAAGGTGTCAGAAGCCTTCGTCTTGGATTTTTACCATGAAACAGATAAAAGGAGCAGGGCACAGTCAAACTCATTTATTTTTCAGCATATTGAATTTGCTTCCTGGGGAACAAGCAGCATACAAAGACCTGGAGACGCACTAAGAATGCTGACAAGCACTCTTCCAGGATTCATAGGGACAAACACAGAAAACACATCTATGGCTTTTGCCGTTGGGACACTCGCCCGAGCTGCTTCCTGATTTCACCACCTGATACTTGGGAATGTTTTCTGCACCTTTCAGCCACGATTGAATTTAATTCTCCACGTTTTGCTGGAGTACTCGTTTCCACACTCACTGATTACTCGGAGTTATCTACAATAGCTCTTGCTGAGCTCTGTGGCCTCTCACTGGATTCCTGAACTCTCATCTCCGCATTACTCTCCAGAGACAGTAGGAAGGTGCTTCAAAGCACACAGAAGTAGCCCTTTTTGATAGTTACCTGCTTCAACCTGTCCCCATTTCAGTAACATAAACTTCGCATAGAGGAAAAATACAAATGATACGTAGAGAGAAATACAGCACACAACCATAACAAACTAAACTAAAGGCAAAGAGAGAGTATTTATAGAAACCTACAGAAATGAGTTTTCAGCAGTCATTTATCCACTGACTCAGCAGATCTGATGAATGAGAATGACTGTTCCAAAGCTGAGGAGCAGGACTTTTAAAGTAGCAATATCAGAGAGGAAAATAGTAAAAGTCCTGCATCCAAAACCTTAACTATTACTATTTTGAAGTATTATCAGAAAAAAAGTTAATTCAGTGTTTTTAAATATCAAAACTAGCAGAGTGTAGACTTATGTAGCAGTACAGTTATGAAGTACTTGTTCTTTACTTTGGTATTTTCATTTGGCTGGCTCCTGCCAGTCTCACAATATTATGACTCATTGTTAATTTGTGGCAGGTCAAGGGGGATTTCATTTTAATTATTGTATACACTGTTGGGTAGTTTAATCTGTGGCAATGCATCATAGTTAATGCAGTCAACACATGTTTTATCTGTAAAATTATAATCTTGTCATGACTAGAAAAGGACGTTAAGTTACTTTCTTGCATTATGTCCTGTCTCATGTTGTCTTATCATTTCCTGTTTTATTTTGGTAACCGTTCCTCTTGTTCCAGGTAACTTGCTCTTCCTTCTGTGTTTCCCGCCAGTGTGATTGTCTGCCCCGCCCTGATTGTCTCCACCTGTTCCCCATTACCTCGTGTATATAATGTCTGCATCTTCCCTTGTCCTGTGCCAGTTTGTCGTGTCTGTATCGTCCATCATTCTACGCCTCATGTTCTGAGCATTCATTGTCAGGTTTGATTTACTCATGTCATGTTTTTCCTCGGCCCTGTCTGAGTGATTTCTGTTCATTACTTTTCCTCGCTATTTTGCTAGAGTGATTTTCAGTTGTACTTTGTTATCGGACGTTCTTCGTAAGAGTGATTTTGAGTTTGCCCTTTTGTCATTAAAGATCTTTTATTTTGAAACTTTTGTCTCATGGTCCTGCATTTGGGGTCAGATCAGGCCTTGTCCTTGTCAAATCTGCAGTTGTCTGAAAAATATAAAGCAGTGAAAAGTACAACGTTTCCCTCTGAAATATAGTAGAACAGAAGTAGAAATAGCACATTGATGAAATGGAAATTCCACCACTACTCTTTGATGTCAAAAGGTATTACATTAAAAAAAATCTCTCTTTTAAGAATAGTTGTATGACAAACTCATCTTTTATGAATAAACTATCCTTAGTTGACCAAAAGGCTCTAAAGACAGCTTTTGGCACAAATTAAGAGCTTTCATGTCCAAAATTCAAACTAAATGGACTGTCCACTTACTAAGCCAAATTTATAGCTTAGCCAAGCGGCGGACAGGATTTCAAGTCTGGAGGATTTGTGCGGAGGATTTCTCAGCTGTCCACAGCCCTGGTCTCTCCATGTCATCTGAAATTTCACACAGCTCTCCACAAAGCTTTCGCCTCGACTTGACTGTCGCTCGCAGAGTCTTCATCCGCCGTCACGGCAAATCGAAGCAGACCCTGCGCTGTGCACCCATACACAAACGCCCATGGTGACAGCCTTTCGCCACAAAATGCGTCGACAGGTCAGAAATCTGTATTTGAGTATGTAACTGTGGCTTGTTTTACTTTCTCCACTGCAGCAGTAGCCTTCAAAGGGAAGCGAAGCAGGGGTTTTTTAAAGTCTGACAAAATCGAGACAACCGACCCTCCTCGTCAGCGTGACACTCTGAGACTCATGAGTGTCAAAAACTAAACTGATAGTGCAACATCAAAAGGTTTACATTAATGGATTTTGTCACTCCTATCGATATTCTTTGTCTCAGTTCTACTTGATAGATAATCAGGCTCTTTGGAATTAGTTCCCATGATGCTTTGGGGGGACATAAGCAGGAAGTATAATATGGTTTCAATGAGTAGATTCAGGAGAGTTGAGCCTTTTTTCTATTATTTCTAAGCGGATTTATGATGTTTATTTGCAATGGATATCCTCCGAGATTGTAATTCACAGCGAATCTAAAAATATGTGCATCAGCTCTGTTTGTGCGGGTGAGTTATGACTCCAAGGCAGAGCGTGAATTTTGATGCAAATTGCAGTACAAATGTTAAAACAAGCCAACAATGATTTTTGGTTTCACGCAAAGGCCTGAACACCAACCCCATGAGTGACAGTCCTGTGATTCTTTGACCTGTCCAGTAAACCCCAACCACTGCCTTATGAGGACGTTCGCACTCTTTATCATATGGCATCTGTTTATACATGATATTTGGACACATTTGCTCTCTACAGAAGAAAAATGTGAAGGATTGATAATTCCTGCATGTACTATGTATTATTATTTTATTTTATTGTTTATTTGATGTGGACATCACAATTACATTGGGCAAACCAGATGTATTGTTTGAGTGTATTAGCACACATGCTAATTTGCAACACTTGTCCACAGGAGGCTTTTAAAATAGTAAAGACAGTAAGAATTATAAGAACAGAAAGACAAAAAAGAAAAAAGGAACGTGGTGTACTTTGGCATATGTACATGAAATTTAAAAGTCTTAAGTTGTGCTATGTATACAAACTGTATACAGTTATGCTATGTATACAAACTGAAGAGCTGGTGTGTCACAGTCTCTGCTACAGCTTCAAGTGTTGACCATGTTGGCAAAAGGCCAAATCAGTAACTACAATAACTTGCATTTGTTGTTTTTAGAACATCAGTAACTTCGAGCTTGAAAACCTCTTGTCTGAAAAATGACCCTGCGTGAGCGGATATGACAAGTCTGAGTGTTAATACAATCGCCTTTTGTTCACAACACAGCTCTGAAACGAGAGCACAGACAGTTATTCTTTTTAACTTTTTCACTTTGTAGAACAGACGCCATCATTGACAAAGGTATAAAAAGACATAGAAACTGAGGCTGTTTATTCCCTATGATGTTTCTATGATAATCACAGCAGCTGGGTCGGAATCATACACCTGTCAGCCATCGAGTTGGGTGTGAAAAGGTTAATGAGAGAACTCCAGCTCCACAGTGCCTACAGTGCAGTAAGTAATTTCTCCCATAATGACGATAAAAATAGAAGCGTTAACGCGGAAACGGTGCTAAGTTCTCAGTCCTCGTCGAGACGAGACGCGCCGTACGCAGAGAACTAATGATGCAGCGATAGTGAGCTGGGCCTGAATACAAGAGAAAGGGCGAGTGATAGAAAAGTCATTGTTCTTCCTCTCCAGACATAAGGGTAATGGAGCAGAGCTGTGTGAACAGATTACTCCCCCTGGACACAACCTCCCCTGACAGCGTGAGACTAGACTGACCTCAGGGTTTAGCACACTATTAATGATCACACCCACGCCATGGAGAAGTGGACTCTCACTACGCTGCAGTCAATCAAAAGGGCCTTTTCAGATCCTTTCACGCTGCAAACGAAATCAATACTCCACAGGCTGAATCAATCTCACTGTAAAGCTCCTTCAGGTGGGTTTTCGGGGCAGGTGCAAAGGGCAAGGAAGTGAGATGTGGCTGCGTGAGAGACAGGTATTTCATTTGGAAAAAAACAAAACGCCCAGGTATTGACCTCTAAGCTGGGTAACTTGCGTGATTGCAGCGACAGCTCCAGCGCTCTAAAATCATTGTGGCGTGCTTACCCTTTCCCACAAGCCGACTACAGCTCATGTTCCACTGCAGTCTTTGTTTGATTTGGTCATGAAGTCCGAACAGTGAGTTTCTTATTCACCAACCAAAACAGTGTTGGCTTTAGTTATTAATCAGGTGTTTCTGAGGGCGCAGATTTAATCAAGGTTTATTTTGAAGTAAGAGAACAAAGTGAAGCCTGAAGACTTCTTTGTTTTTTTTTTCAGGAAGTGCCTTCAAATCTGACCTGGTTTCCACAGTAACCCGGTCATTAGAGACAATATGCACGCTCTCTGTTTGCTCTTATGAACTGACTCGTCCTCAGCAGGAAAAGGCCACTGATGATAATACACACAGGTGATGGAGACGTCAAAAGGTTGCAGTGTGTTTTGGACACACTAAGCTTTGGTGCACCAAGATGAGGGCAGTGATTAAAGCAAATAAGGGAGAAAATTTATAAGGGGGGAAGCCATGTAATTTCTTGTAAAGTCTTTTGTAAAGTCTTAAGTGTTTTTGCTGTAGGAATGGAGGTCTGAATTTTTTTTCTTCCCTTTGGTTTTCTGATTTATATTTTAGTTCAGCCTTGCCTTTCAAGATCAATTGTTAAAAAAAAGACAGATACAGGGACTAAAGCAGACTGTTTGAAATGAAAATCTAATCATTAAAGCATAAATCATAAATCATTGTCCAAGTCTGTTTTTCTATGATACATATCTGCACCATCAACTGGTCATTTTAGAACAAATAACATGTTTATTATATATTTTTTTTTTACCTAAATAGATGTATGATATAAGGCAGAGCTAGTGCAGTTCAGTTACTGTTTTTATGTTTATGGGATGGTTCAACAGTCAAGGGTCAGGAATCGAAAATACACAAAGACAACATGAAGAATAAACAGTAAAAAAAAGAGCTGGAAAGATGGCACAATGCAAAGAGCGACGGGAAAGCACATAACTAAACACAGCAGGGAGGGAAAGTTAACGAGGTACAAAGGTAGAAAACACCTAGGGCAGGAAGTAAAGTGAACCCACACACCTGATGACACATTCTTTCAACATAAATCAGGAAATAACTCAACTAAAACCAAAAACCACCACACTACCCATCCTACTTCACCTCCATGTCTTCGCCATGTATGATCAGCTGATGAGGGGGATGACGTCTGACCTAAGTCTTTATCACACAATATCAGCCGTCATGTGCATATTTAAGACCCTTATACAGGCCCATATAACAAATCAGGTTCAAACATTATAAAGGCAGCTGGAGACAGTCGTCTTTTCAGTTGACAACCAGAAATGAGAAATGAGATGGGGATTTTATTTATTGGTGTGAAAGAGAAGACAAATTGTTTTAGAAAATTACAATGAATTTAAATGGTAAATTATCACTGTAATCTGCATATGAACAAGCAGACTTCTTGACAGACGTCATGGTCTTATATTTTTGCGTTTCCTATCTTTTAGCTATAATGATTAAGAAAATATTAATAACTCTTCAAAGAGCCCTCAGTGATCAATGGAAATAAAACAAGTGCTGTGTCCTTTTGACCTCATGTCCCTACAGGCCACTGTCTGAGGATGGAGGTGAGTCCTGGTGCCATCTGCACCCTGTAGCTCACCATTACTCACGCTCGCTGCCTGTCACACATGACATCTGATATTTCCGCAGGAAAGAGAGAAGAGCTGCAGTTAACTTTGAACTTTCTAACTTGTCTCTTGAGATTTTATTCTTATTCTTTATGACAGGTTTAAATTTTTTTTTTTTTTGACTGACTGATATCTTTTTTCCCCAAAAACTATCACCCACCAGCTCCCACAGATTCAATCTATATCTACTTTTCTTCTTTCTATTCGGTAGTTGGGGATAAATTGCACTGAGTTTAAAAGTAATTTCAGCCTTAATATTAAGTGTAAGAGGATCATGTGCAGTTGACTTCTTATTAATGGTTACAATTTCCAGAGAAAATTAAACTGGTTCGGGAAAAGTGCACTTTGGACGAGAACCAATGACATTTTGTGAAATTGGAAAAGCGCATTGACGGATTCCGGCACGAAATAGGCTTTGTAGTTTACTACAATCTCTTTAAATTGTAAATGTTTCAACACACTTGTTTCAAGGCTGTCAATAGTGGCTTTCCTGTTTTCTTTCCCTAAGGGGTGGAAATAATACCCTCTAATCTTGATGTGGGTACCTCAGCCATTTTTGGATTTCTGTATCCCGTGGTGTCTTTTTCAGAGCAATCAGAAAATCCCTTAATCCCTCAGATCCTCAAATCCTAAAGCCCCACCAAATGCGAAGAGGAGTTTAGGCCCCAGCAGATCAGCCGGAGGTGTGAAGACGAATTCAAGGCTGTGGAGAGAAACATTAGACTTTCAAACGGCACCAAGGTTGGAAAAGATCTTATATTTAAGGGGGAATTCTTAGGCTCACAAGCATTTCTTACTAATTATCCTTACTTAAAATATTTATAAAGTATTAGTCATTATTGATCGCTTTAATTTCAAGTTCGTCTGTTTGTAGAAATAAAGGACGTAAATAGGTTTTGATAATTGCAGTGGTAAGGAAACGTTTAAAGTAGAAGGATAAAGTGGATAAAGATGTTTCTTCCAGCTTCCTAAAAGTTGTATTTTATGACAGAGAAAAACTTCCTGTCAGAGTATCCAGTTGTGTTGGCAATGAGGATAGAAGAGGCCAAGCCTTTAAAGACACAATAGACAACTGTTTTTCATGATGTGAACTTGGCAGCCTTCAGCGGAAATACTGAATATTGGGTGCTCCGTCAACGGCAACAGTGCAGACAAAAGATTTTGGAGGGGGTGCACCTTCTCTGCAATATCCCCTTAAAACCATTTGCTCTTGTTTTTCAGCTCAGTCGTTCAGTCTAGTTGACAACCTTGTGAGGAGGATGATACAGTACACTGTCAAATTTTACTGTCTGCTAAGGGAGGTGTTTTTCTTTTCTGTCACGGTTTTGACAAAACGTGTGACAAGAGACGTCTTGTCCTGGATAGTGTCACTATGACAATGTTCAAATTTAGTGACAGCTGTAGGATGCAGGCGACCTTAGCATGGATTGTACAGCTGAAATACAAAATAAAATTAAAAATAAAAATACATATGTTCAATTTCACTCTTTCCACCTCAGCTAGTTCATCTGGTTTCTGAACAGATAAGAGAGACTCTAAAGGTGTAAAGGATAAAAGTCTTTGTGAAACCGAGTTTCATTTTGAGGGGTATGATTTAATGGAGATGAGGAATATGTCAGTTTTTGGCCTTTTAAAAGTAAGGTTTGACATTTTTGGAAATACGTTTTCTGGTGGAGAGACATGAGAAGATGGAGACCATTCTCATATACAGCCAGGTATTCTTTTAGTGTAGCTTAGTATAAAGATCAGAGTCAAGAGGAAACATCAAAATCCATCTACCAGCACCTTCAAAGATCACTTATTAACATGTTATATGTCAACAATGTATATTTGTTCAGTCCATACACAGCAATACAAAACTAACAAAATCACTATAATGACATGAGGCAGGTGTCTATCTACTCTTATGACTGTATGCCAGGGCGTGAAGGAGGATTATTTCCCAAAATAAAATAAGCGATTTCTTTAAAGGGTTCATTAGTTAGGTTTCCCATTTACAAACAATCGAGGAAGCGAGCGCAGCATGTGGGGAGAAAACTCATTGCCGCAATGTCATTTCACAAATTAGTGCTTGAGGTTAGTTGGAAATTACAGTCCCAAACAACTGACAGGTTAAGAGCATCAAATCAGGACAAAACCATCCACTGCCTTATTTAACTCCAGGGCTCTGACCAGGTTAACATAGCACAATGAAAATAGATAATTCTGCAAAGGTTTATTTTGGGGATATTAAACATTTTTCTGCCCATTAATTTGCAATTACTGCAGTTTATGGCAGAAAAACATTGATTTCCGACAAACTGATTAATTTTCTGTTGCCAACATACACAATTATTATTATTTAATCTTGCCCTCTAATTGCTGGCTGTTTACAAAGTGATTTATAGTGCTGAGTATTCAGAATATTCAAAGTGTCTTTTCATGATTCATGATTCATATTAAAGGACAATCTGTAACATTAGTCATATTATCATCGTTCTGACTGACGTATAATCAAGCTTTTAAGAGACAACTTGTTTTACATCCATTTTTTCGCCATCCAAAAGCTGCATTCTTGCTATGTGATGACTTGAGTTGACTAATAGACTTCAGAGGGTTCATGCAATGTGCCAGCGCTCACACTCAATAATCCACCCAGGAGAGACTCTCAGAAAGCTGTTATCTCCTCCACAAGTGCGAAGTTAATCAAAGTGCAGTCTCTCTTCTCCTCCACGTCTCCTAATCCTCCAAACAGTTCAAAAGCCGCTGTCATCTATCCAGGAAAGTTTAAATATTAAGCTCATTAAAAAAAATTTCAACACATTTTGGCTTGAGCACATTTTCTGAAGTGCCAAATGTCATTTTATGGCTGTGTTCTCCGGCCAATCAGAAGCCACCGGGGAGCCTCCGCCGGCGCATGCAACTATGGAGTTCAGTCCAGTATTAGCATCTGGTCCTATCACACAATTAACCTGCTTGTTGACCAGGAGCCCCTATCTCTGTCGCGCAGCCTTCAGCGTGCCAGGTTGCCTTTACTCATGGGGGCTGTTTGCAAAGAGCAAATGTTGAAATGGATTGCAAGAGCTTCACAGGCTTGTTTCAAGAGAAAAATAAACATTCAGAAACAGAAAGAGGATTTTGAGTGGTAGACTGTTGCATTACTGTTTCAATTTACATTACTAATGAGAGACGTGTTGCAAAATGAACTCATTACTTATTAGCATTTAAAATACATTAGAACTTTCCTGAAGGCAAATTACCTAAGGATCCAGGATCGATCCAAAATCTCCCACAACTCTATTGATTTGACATGTGATTCGTGGACCCAAACCAGGACCCCCACAGCATAACAGAGCCACCAGATCCTCTCACTGTCGGGCTAAATCATTCACTGGACGCAACACATGCACTCGTCCAGAATATGGTGAAAGATGACTCATCTGATCAGATCACTTTGTCCCACATCTCTATAGACGAGTGCCTCTGCTTTTTGCACCACTGAATGGAAAGATTTATGCACTGAAACCCTACTATGACTATGTAATTGTTGATGGAGTGTTCTTGCTGACAGTCTCAGCTGGTCTCCTGTTCTATCCTTACATATTGCACTAATGCATCATGGTAATCAAATATGCACTGTCAACGCTATTTACTGAATCATTCCCATGCATACGCAGATGTGAATGCAGATGTTGAATATATATATCCGGCTTGTGGTGTTCCAAAATGTAGCAGTGTTACATCATTATCTGTTCTGGCAAACCAGTTATTAGAATATAAGTGCTACCAGTTTCAATTCTGCAAAACTCAATAACAAAAGGCAACAACAATATAGTTATGTCATGACTAGAAAAAGACGTTAAGTTACTTTCTTGCATTATGTCCTGTCTCATGTTGTCTTGTCATTTCCTGTTTTATTTTGGTAACCGTCTCCCCTTTTGTTCCAGGTTACTTGCCCTTCCTTCTGTGTTTCCCGCCACTGTGATTGTCTGCCCCGCCCTGATTGTCTCCACCTGCTCCCCATTACCTTGTGTATATAATGTCTGTGTCTTCTCTTGACCTGTGCCAGTTTGTCTTGTCTGCATAGTACGCCATTCCTCACCTCATGTTCATTGTGCTCTTGTTCAGGTTTGCGTTTGTGTTGATATTATTCTTGCCATGTTTTTTCCTCAGTCTTATCTGAGCGATTTTCAGTTTTCTACTTTGCCTTTTTGCCTCTGTAGAGTGATTTTCTGTTGTACTTTGTTCTTGGACTGTCCTCTTAAGAGTGATTTTGAGCCTTTTTGCATTTTGGGGCGGCTATAGCTCAGGAGGTAGAGCAGTTGTCAACCAGTCAGAAGGTTGGTGGTTCAATCCCTGGCTCCTGCAGCCTATGTGTCGAAGTGTCCTTGGGCAAGATACTCAACCCCTAATTGCCCCAATGGCTGTTCCATTGGTATGTCAATGTACGTCGCTTTGGATAAAAGCGTCTGCTAAGTAAAATTGTAGAATTGTAAAATCTCTTATTTTGAATCTTTGGTCTTGGAGTCCTGCTTTTGGGTTCAGAACAAACTCAGGCCTTGTCAAGTTAAGATTAGGAAAATAGTGTAGTGAAGGCATGGTTAAGGTCAAGCTACGACAACACTTGTTCAAATTTACACCACTTAATATAGAAATATGCACCATATGAGCACAAAGCCTCTCCAAATGACAAACTTATACTACATGGTCCACTTTAGTTGATACTGTATTTTAAAGTCCATCCATCACCCATACAATCTGCCTTACAAAGGACGCACTGCCTCCCGTACTGACACTGAATATCAGTATTAGAGCATAAACCATGAGATGCAGATTTATTCACTAGGCTACACAACCTCTTCAGATTAATCCTTATCTCAGGCATTATGTTTGGATATCACCCAGAGCATTGACAGAGATCCTCCTTCCTAGTTCAGGTGTTATAAGCCCCCCTGATCCTGAGTCACCTCATCGTGCCCCTCGTTCAGCCTTGGTCAGAAAGTTAACATGCCATTCCTCAGCCACCTGACACGAGGTCCATCTGCATCCTGCCTGATCCATCATCCTCCACAGCCTTGTCTCACAGAGTCGACCTATCATTCTGTAGCTAATGGATTTTTACCGTACAGAGAGCTATAAATATTATATCCAGTATAAAGTCGTATGGTGTTTTATATGAGATGTGGAGGAAAGGAATATCACAAAGTTGGTATCTCTATAATACAAGAACTTGTGAGAACAGCAGGTGGACGGCTTGATGCTATCAAACAATAAAGGCCGATAATTTACGACATTACAAGGCTTGAGAAGCTTCATCGATTTGGCCCGTGCTTCCTGCGTGGCACTATATGGATGTGTTAATATCCAGAGGTATCACAATAAAACTAACAGGCTGCAATCTGGCCCCTGTAAAAATAGCTTAAGCTCATTTTCAGTCTCAGTAATTTTCATCACCAGGGATTTTAAATGGGTGTGCTACATCCATTACAGACAGAAGTCATAAGTGCCTGGCATCGCATGATGAAAGCTTTTGCTCCACTCGAAATGCATCATTGCCCTGAAATATTGCATTGTTAATCATGACGAATAAATATGACTTGCAGCACCCTGTCATGTGTAGAGAGGATATGAGTGATGTGGAGGGAGTGGGAAGACGCCACAGCTCCTTAATGCCTCTGATTAGGTTCAGAGAAAAAACATGTGGGAGAAAGCTAATTGAAATGGAAATATGTTTTGGCATTCTTAAAAGCCTATTAAAATGGTTGATTGTTTACCAGAGGCTGTAAGGGCAGTGGATATTTAATAGAGTTTGTTTAGCAGCCAGAGTCAGGCAATAAATATGTGTACATTACATATGACAAATATGTTTATTGTTGCTGTCATTTCTCGGAATAGTCAGACATTTTGAGAAATATATTTGGACTCATCATTTGAAGAGAGACAGACTCATTGTTTCTCCCTGTTTCCACTCGCTATGTTTTATATTTATTGTACAGACATGAGAGTTCAATACTACGGAAGCGCTGAACTGCCAGGGCTCAAAAAATAAAAATGGATCAATAAACATTTATCATGTTATAACGTGATACGGTTCACATTATAATGTGATAAACATTTAAATTGGTAAATTTAATTTATCCAATTAATTGGATAAATTTGTATCACGTGATACCAACTCATCACGTTATAACGTGGAAGTTTCATGTTACAACGTTTAACGTGATACTGATCCATTTTTATTTTTGAGCCCTGGCAGTTCAGCGCTTCCATACAATACAGCTCGACTTCTTGGGAAATGACTGTCCAATTTTTAGCCAAGAGTTAGCTGAGCTTAGCATGAAGCAGCAGCTAGCCTCTGTCCAAGTGACGTAGCTTCATTCGGATCCTCTAAAGCTCAGTGATTGATGTGTTATTTTTCATCTGTTTAATATATAGATGAACTAAAATGTAAAAACAAGTTGACATTTTTTTATTGGATGTTATGAACCTATTTCTTGGCTGGGACCAGTAATTTCCTGCCATTTCCAAAAACATTCCAGTACATAAACACCCCCCAAAAACTACCAATTGTCATCATTTGTAAGGATTAAAGAGAATAGATAAAAACGTGTCAAATAGTGAGCTTTGTCTTTAAGCTGTCCCCCAATTTAGTTTTCAAGGACACGTCAAATCTTGCTCTGTAAATCCCTCATACAGTGGAAAAAATGCCACCACATCAGATTTCTTTGCGGGGGTGCAAGACCTTGGATTGACCTGACCTTCGGCCTTGGGGCCCTGAATGAAGGCAAGCGAACAAGTCACCATGAGGAAATGATGCATCCATCACTCTGAGTCTGTTGAATCAAGCGGGGGCCTGACATTTGGGACCCACGTGCTCAGAAGCCAGTCGCCTCATGATGCATTCCTGCTCAGCTGATAACAAGAAAAATGGCAAACACAAAAAGCCTTTCATCACGGGGGAGCGTTATCGAGCAGTGCTCAGCGAAGCAGTTTACCTGCAGCTGAATTCACTCTGTAGCTACGTTGACTTGATCCATCAGATCTTGATTAATGATTATTGATTGTGCAGATGAAGCCCAGGCGTTTTCTGCATCTTACATAGCAGTGGTGTAAAGTATATTATTATTTAAAAGTCCAAGAGTGCAACTCTACATTTCCAGGGAAGCCATGAATTAATCATTGATTTTATTGTTTCCTATATTTTCAGTAAAGCCTTTTTATATGTTTAGCTCAGCTCCAAAACAAAAACCCATTAAAGCACTTTTCTCTCCTGTGGAAACATTTTGGGATTCAACCTCCATCACTGAAACCGTCTTTATCGACTTTTTGGGTCAAACATTTCAACAAACCTAAATTTATACTCTTCTGTGTACCGGACGAAAACAGAGTCAAAGAGTGCCTTTAGGGTGTTTTTGGTATCATATGTGCTGGTGGTGTTTGGGAAGGGATCACAGTGTTCAGCAACAACATCAGGTTGTGATGGAGGCTTTGGTGCAAAGCTGCAACGTGACTTACAGTAAAGAAGCAAAGACTGAACCTTAATGGAATGAAGGCTTTTAAACTTGCTGAAGGTCGTCGATTATTTATTTCATTCATTTCCTGGTTTAGATAGAAAGTGTAATTTCATCAGTAATTACTTCGGAACTTTTCAGACGCTGTGTGAAAATGTTATTTGCTTATAGAAATGGGGTTTGATGGCGTTTTATCGAATCTGAATCCAATTCAAGTGACTGGGAACTGAACTGAAACGCTTGTAGAATCATTTGTAACGAGTCAACCAGAAAATAATCATGAACCATTTTGATCATCTGAATTCAAGTGAAAATGACAAGTTCCAGCTTCCAGCTTTTCAAATGTGAAGATTTGCTGCTTGTCTCAGCAAATGTCAGTGATTCCCAGTGTGAGGTATCAAGACCCCTCCTAGGAGAGGCTCATGAGTTGGATGATGGAAAACTAGGTTAACAAAAGTCTGGTACACAAATTTGAATTCTTATATTCCAATCTTTGCTTTTTTGTGAGAAATCTGGATTGGGTTTTTTGGGGGGGTGGAGCTCAAAAATGTTCTCAGATGATCAAAAACGTTAACTGACCTCTGCCTAAAAGTTTGGGGAAATACTGTATTATTACTGTAATACTGTATTATATGATAGGAAATTGAAAATCTTGATATTCTGGAGTGTTGGTCGGACAAAACAAGTAATTTGATAATTTGATGGTGTACAGAAATCTTGCTGCATCAAATAGCCCCAGGCTTTTTTTTTTTTTTTTTTTTTTTTTTTTTTAGCATTTTACAGAACAAACCATTAATCCAGAATGAAAATAATAGTTAGTTACAGCCACAGGCACCTTTTATTTCCCTCAGTATCATACCTAAAGAATGCAGACCTTTCAGCACATGTTTTCTCACTGCTCCGTGACATCCATTAACCCTGTCTGGACTAATTTTTATTTTTTGCTGAGAGAGAAAATGGCGTTCGGCTTCCCACCGGGGGGGCTGTGCTGCAGCTGCAGAAGCCATAGACGCCAATAACAAAACTGAGGATATAATATGAATTCTACTTGATCATTCAGGAAACGTCGCCTAAGTAAACTGTCGATTTTTCTGCAGCAGAATACACTTAAGATTACTTGAAAGCAAAATAGCTGCACATCACAGAATTGGCAGCTTAAGTCGTGAAAACGGCCACAAGTTCTGACTTCCACTTGATGGACTGTAGATAAGTGTTTAAGCCAGACACTTGTTGTTCCTTGACCTGTCTTGAGTGTGACTGGTCTGACTTGGTTCAGTCAGTCAGTCTTGTTAACATCTGTGTATCTGGCATACATCACTGTTTTTCTTCTTTGCAGATGTTAATTGTGTCGGACTGAAAAAGACAGATCTCAGAGATATTGTAAATTATAGTTTCATTGAGGGATTTGTTGACCTTTGTGCTCGAAAAAGACCACTATTTTACCAACTTGAAGCCAGATTCAAAATGGACTCAGCTATCAGAATTGATCCCTATTGCTAAACCTCCATTTTCACTTGAGTCGAATTTATTCATTTAGCAGATTTTTGTCCCTCTAGTTCAGAGCTCTAACATTTGGCCGCCTCATAAACACAAGATTCTCTGCTGCTCTCAGGTGATTTATTTAACATTACCTTCATGTGCTTCCACTTAACAAGTGCAATCATTGTCAGTAAAGCATATCCTCTTGTTTACAAGAGCTCACGGACGGCAGGGGCTGACGTATTGATCCAGGCCACAGAGCTGTCAAAATTCAACCCATTCTTATATTGTACTGAAACAAACTGTGCCCTGGAAGGGGCCGTCAGAGACCTCGGCATTATCTCAGCCGTCCTGCAGCTGTGGATTCCCAGCTGTGTGCTTTACCAGAATTATCACACCGCTGTGCACTATTGTTCACACACTAAGCTCGCGCACAGGGACGTTTTACAGTCCAGCCTCAGTGAGTGACATTTTAACAAGAAGTCATAAAACATGTCACGGGAGAGAGGGAAGAAGACAAATGCCAGAATCCCTGAATCCACTCACAAAGAAAAGCAAACGACCCCCGAGGCTACCCCCCGATCACACACAATCACGTCAGCGCCGCTCACTGCACACACACACTCACGTGCATATGTACATATGTACACACATATCCACAAACTACACAGCCTGCCAGGAAGGGCCACTAGGGTCCAGTGATGGCAGGAGCCAGAAGAAAACTGATAAGGCTGCCTGGATTTGTTTAATTCAGCCGTCTCACAAAGCTGCTGCTGCTGGAAGGGGGGAGGGAAAAAATATATGACTGCACAGTAGGGACAGGTGAAGGGAGGCATAAACAATGACTGGATCAACGCTCAGCTCCACAGAACAGGTTGCACATTTTCATCTATACTTTCTTATGAATTCAAAGCAGGAATTATTTTGTCATCATCACACCTGAAGTGCTTCAAATCCTAAGTGACAGACGATGATCAGAATAAGAGAATTTTCTCACACCCAAAGCTGACACGAGGTACAGGGGATCCTGCTGTATCTCTCCCCCTATTAGCCCCACAGCTCCGGCGCTTCATCAAAGTGTCATGATGCACGTTGATCAAACCCAGCAAGAGCGAGGAAGAGGGGGGGGGGGGAAGTGACATAAGCATGTGCAAACACAAGCAGACAGAGACACAAATAGAAAACACGCACATACACACACAAAGCAGTGACCTGACTTAACATTTTACGCTATGCAGCTGAGTGCGTCTCCTCACCTCTGCCCGTACAGGTGGGAGCGTGGAACATGGAGCATTAGTTCAGTCGTTCAATAATTGATAAAAGCTGTGGAAAGGACAAGTCAATATCTGGCCGATTTTCACCACGGTTCACACAGCAATATAATGGGCAGAGGTGTGTAAGATAGAGGCGGAAAGTGCAGCTGCAGACATCCACTCTAATCAAATATTAACACGGTGCTTCATAAATGATAGAGAAGAGTATGATATAGTCGGGAAGGCTGCCAAAAACAAGAGAAGTAGTTTCATATCAGCATGTATTATTCAAAAGTACACACACACACTGTTAGTCAAAGATTACCAGTTGACAGGTTACAACAGTATTAATGAATTAACAAATTAAAAAAAAAAGCCACTGCTGCTTTTGCATCTGTCTCTGCATATCTGAGGGAGAGAGGAAGAAGCGCCATGTGTCTCGCATCCCACAACAAACTGACAACCTGCAACCTGCTTCCCAGCATCTCAGCACGTCGTCAGAAAAAAAGCGAACAAAGAAGGGAAAAAGATGCTCAAAGCGTCCGATTTTGAAGCACTGATTCAATCTGCTGTGACAGCTATGTACTCACCAGTGACAGTGTCTCTCACTTTTCTTCTCTTGATCCCTCACTCTCTCACTCCCCCTCTCTCTCTCTCTCACTTTTCTGTTTCTCTCTTCCTCTCTGTGTCTCTCTTCATGCCCCCCCCCCTTTTCCAGTCTCTCCTCCTCGATCCTCTCCCTTGCTTGCTCCTGAACAGAATGAGCCTCCACTGCACTCGGGAGCCCTGTTTCTATGGCAGTGTGAAGCAAGCGAGCAAGTCAGCAGGATACTGTAGTGCAAATGTCTAGGGGCAGATCCCTCACTCAGCCCAGCGAACAGTCAAACAAGCTCAATAGCCTCTCACTTCAATCTTGTTGCGCAAAAAAAAAAAAAAGCCTGCAAGCCACTTCAACTTCTGTTGCAGGAAAGCTTTGCTGAGACTTAACATGCAGTGAAAGAGCAAAACAAAAGAAATATTTATTATCTGCCTAAAACACAATGCAGCAAAAAGACACATGCATAAGTTTAAGAACATGAATATACATGAGCTTCATAAATATCAAAGCTTTTCTTTGAATAGATGTTCAGATAACACATTCAAAGAGTTGTTTTATTTTTTCTTACATAGAATGGGATTAAGCAAATGCGTCATGGGGGGAGGAGGAGGGGGGGGGGGATCAAAAGGAAGTCTTTTTTGATGAGCAACACATGCGAGCCTGCGCTTTGTTCTGTGTCAAGAGAGCCTTGCGGTAAGCTGCTATGATGACCACATGAACATGCAGGCGCTGCTTCGAGAGGCACACACACACACACACACACACTGATTTAATAAGCATGGGAGGAATTGCACCTCAGTCTGCAGTTCTGGCCGTGGTCATGCGACATATTGCAGCACAATCAGTACAATCTTCAACAGAGAGAGAGAGAGAGAGAGAGAGAGAGGGAGGAGGGGTGGGGGAGGAAAGTGCCAGCCCCAGTCTTCCCTCTATCTAGATTAGCATCAGTTCCTCAACAGGCTGTGGTCTGCAGAGGATGCTTCTGTGACCAGAGGCTCCGACGGCGGCAGCACCCCTGAAATCAATCGGATGCACAACACCAGCAGAATAAATACAAATTAATTGCATTTGAAGCGGTGCAACATGGATGAAATGTTGCAGCTGGCAAGCGTTCAAATATTGCGATCCTAGAAAGTGTGTTCTGGATAAGAAGAAGAGCACAGATCCATCAGGGGAGAGGGTTTCTTCGCTATCTGTAGCTAATGCATTATGTATTACTGAAATACTCCTGCAGAATGTTTTAAAACTCTGATATGTTGGCTTGTCCTTGATGCATATTTTATCTTTTAAGTAACCATGACACCTGCTTTGAGAGAGAAGGAAAGCATCAGCCAGCGGACCAAACGACGTGTGTTTACGTTGGAGTGACAAAGGAATCATAAGGAAGGGAAGCGAGGAAGTCTGGTGATGTTATTATAGAGCAAAAAAGTCCATGCAGGGACGAGGTCAGAGTTGATGATCAACTGAGTCATTTCAACTTTAACTATGTACTGATTTTAATTCAATTCAAAATCTTTCCCTAAAACTAACCAAGTTGATTAAAGCTTTGTCAGATAAAATGGATTCCTGCTTTATGAGACTTCTCTCTCTCTCTCTCTCTCTCTCTCTCTCTGTCTCTCTCTCTCTGTCTTTCTGTCTCTCCATCTATCTCTCTCCGTCTCTCTCTCTCTATTTCTCTGTCTCTCCATCTCTCCGTCTTTCTGTCTCTCTCTCTCTCTTTCTCTCTCAACCCAACCAGCAGATGTCTGTCCATCACTGAGCTTGGTTCTGTCCAAGGTTTCTGCCTGTTAAAAGGAAGTTTTCCTCACCACTGTCACCAAGTGCTTGCTCATGATGGGAACTGTTGGCTCTCTATAAGTAATATTATAAAGAGTATGGTCTAGACCTGCTCTGTATGTAAAGTGCCTTGAAACAAATAAAAGTGAATTGAACTGAATTTAATTCATTGTTCCTGTTCATTGGGATGTCAGGTCAGAACACGAGGAAATAAAAAAGAATATGACAATTTGCTAATCCTTCTTGACATATGCTCAACTGAAAACAGTACAAGGGATATATATTTAATGTTTAACCTCAAAATTGCTTTTTCTAAATATCTGCTTATTCTGAATTGATGGCAGCAGCACGTTTCTAACAAGTTGAGACAGGGGCAACAAAAGACTGTGAAAGTTGTGGACTGATCCAAAAACACCTGTTTGGATCATTCCACAGGTAAACAGGTTCATTGGTAACAGGGGATAGTATCATGATTGGGTATGAAAGGGGCATCTATGATCCACCCATACACATGGTTGTATAAAGGATATTACTACATGTGCTCACTTCATAAAACTGTTACCAGTAAAGACTGTTTGTATTTTCATACTTCTATTTGTTGGAATCAGGATGGTCTATTTCATTCTAGAGGGTAATGGAATTTGGAGCATTTGCAATCTTCACACAGATATTTTTGATCCATGTGCTGTGGAATGAATGAATTCCTGGTGTTAATGAAGTAACTCCATGGTGTCAGAGATTAAAACCTGCATCAGTGGGTCTCTCTGACACCGACACTGGCTCAAGTTGGGGATTTCATCACCAACCGCTTCACATCGCACCACACCACACATCCCGCTAAGAAGCTTAATGTGTTTTTGACTTCCAGCACTGTCCTTTCGTTTCTTCAACAATTAAAATCAAATCAAGCAGATGTAAGCTGAACAAGCCCCCAAAAAGAAATCTAATATCAAAGAAACAGGCGAAACAGATGCAGCCATAATCCAGTGGCCCAGTAGTCGAAGCTCATCGTTCAGTTTCCTGTGATGTAGCTGCTGCAAATAGCACACGCAACAATATGCTTTAAACATTAACAATGCATGACAGATTGGTTCATAAGAAGCGAACAGCATGACAATCGGCCGACAGCGGCTGGACGGCTGGACAGACCCGTGCTGGGGCATTGATGGGTGTAAGCAGAGGGATAGTGATGCCTCAGCTGAAGGTAGACTGCTGAGGAGAGTAAACCAAACAAATGCCGGTATGTACCTGAGCACAATATGTATGAGCTGTCCGGTGGGAAAAAAAACTGCTGTCCCAAACATTATTTATCTTGTATTGATTAATATCATGTAAAGGATGAGGGCATCTGCAGCTTAGACATGACATGCAGGTAAATCCAGATGATACACCGATCCTTGCAAATCACATTATTCTGGCCAATTATAGCAGCATGATTAAAGGTCAAAATTTCAATCTCAGACTTAAAGTGTGATTATTTGATTTTTCTCAGGGAGCATCTGGGAAAACCTGAAAATACAATACTGACATATTATGACCATGTAAAGTTGTTATGGTGAACATGTTAGAGCAACATTATCATTCATCAGGGGTCATGGTCACCTGATAAATGTAAGTGTGATATTCTCTCCTTTTAGCTTTGTTTTGGTCTTCACCAAACTCCAGAGTAGAAATATTTGTCTCTTTACCTGTATGTGGATATGTGGAAGCTTTTATAGAGCCTATCAGATTTTTTTTCACACAGCTTCATCCTGCTGTGGGAGTGGACCTACAGTCAAGCTGTGTGCCATAAAACCAAAACAATGAACTGAAAGCTACTAAAATGCACCACAGAGCTTTAACATTCATATAATAGAAAGAAACACTTCAAGACACATATGAGGAGAAACTCAGCACCCCTGAATATTTTGTCTTTGCTGACCTCCAGTGGTTCAACTTCCCATTTGCTGCAGCGATGTACAGGTGTACTACAAGATGCTGTGACATCACTGTTGGGTGTGGTTACAGGTGCATTTCTGGCCAGAGTCATTAGTGGTGCTGGGTGTGGTCAGCGATGAAACGTTCAACCGCAAAAGGCAGCAAAATGTAGCTTTTTTGATCCTCTTCAAACATCCAATCAGAAAACTACAGAATGATGGTGACTAATTAAACCTGATTTTTTCCCCTTGTTGAGTTCAGAGGCTCTATTGCAACCATATTGACAGTCACTGATGAGCAGAGGTGGGACTTAACCTAAAGTATCTTTACTCTGCATTAGTATAAATCGGAGGTATTTGTACTTTATTTTTCACTTTAATTTCTTTTCAAGCCTCTTTCTACTACTACTCCACAACATCTCAGAGTGAAATATTGTACTTTTCACAACTACAATTATTTGACAGTTTAAGCTACTATACTAATATGTTTTGCTATAAATTACAAGCTGAAATGAATAGTCAATTAATCAGCATGTCAACAGACCAGTACAGTCATTTTCCCAAACAAAAATAATTGGATTTTTGGATTTGCTGCTTTTACTTTGAAATATTTCAATAATTCAAAATTGTTCAAAATTAATTCTAATCGTTTTTAAAATAAACGCTGTTAAGGTGTCACTTTGGGCTCTGACTAATTGTGACTGTACTTCTAACTGTAGTCAGACCTTTTAAAAACCCAAACAATCAATCAATTAATGGAGAAAATTACTGGCAGATTAATCTTTAATGAAAATACGCATGAGTTGCAGTCCTGTACAATAAAGTTCAAAATGAGCTCCACCTCAATCAAGGACAAAAATAAAATCCTGCTTTTACATTAATGCGTGAGGAATAATAATCTAATGATTAAAAAAAAAAAAGTATAACAGCCATATAGGCATTTTTTCTGCATGAAGTACTTTTAATAATCTAAGTAGGCTACATTTCCTGATTACACTATACATACATGGTTTTAAGTAAAATTTTCAATACAGGACTTTTACTTGTAACAGAGTATTTTTCCCATCAAGGATCTGAATACATCCTCCACCACTTGTATCGAGCAGGACCATAGGGGCTTGTGTGTGACTGGGGGGGAAATGTCTGGGTTGATTCCAGACATTGTGAGCACACAGCGTCTGATTTTCTATGGCTCTAAGAGGATGGATGATACAAGCGGTGGCAGGACAATGTCAGCATCAACACAAGTGTTCGAGCCTCCTGATTATAAATGCAAAGGACTGCAGCAGGGCCTGCCCCAGCGGACTGCGAGAAATGTTAGGCAAACATGAGGCTAGAGAGGAAGTCGCCCATGTGGTCCGGAGTAATGAGGGTCATGACATGACTCTGAAGCCTGAAGCAAATCACTTGAGGGCCCTGAATCCATATGGTCTGAGGAATAAGGGCCAGTGTTTTGCTTCACTGCTATTGTCCTTGAATCACTGTTGTTGAGAGATACAGCCTTGTTGTATCCCCCCCAGCGTTTCCACCATTCTCCAGTATGGTCATTCAGTAGAGACACTGATGTAGCAGGTATTTGTTTACACCTGGAGAACGTGTTTGAAGTGAACCAAAATAAGCATAACGGGAGGTATCTTTCCTCTCATCACATAATGTAGGTGATTGCAAGAGCGAGCTGCAGGAAGAGAATCGTCCTCTTGGTTGTTGTTGATGATGATGATGAAGGTGACACCAGGGGCCGGTTCAGGAGCAACTGAAGTGCTGCCATAGTGAGCAGGAAAAATGCATTTTTTGTGTCGGCTAGTTTTGCAGAGGAAAAGGTCACCGCGGTGCATTTTAACACGGTTGTGCTCCTGAAAGAGCGCAGTGTGGTAAATAACTAAAAGCAAAGTTACAACAGGGTAAAATAACTGAAACACAGCGGCAACCACAAATGGAAAGTCGGCCATGCCACCCAGGTGGCTTCAAAGCCCGGGGAAACTGGGCAACCAACAAAAACACTCAGGTATGAGATGTAAGCTGACGTAGGTGTGGGGGAGCACTCAGTCGTCCAACTGAGGAGTAAAATGGAAAATAAGGTTTGCCTCAAAACATGCCAACACCAGAATTTAGCTTTGGATGAAGTTCCTCTTTCTGGAGCTGGAACTAACATAAGTGGATTAACACTGAGTGCATTAAGGGTAGATGTTGACCCAAGTGGCCAAATAGAGACAAAGCTATGTTACATATGCTATAATGCATGAAGCAAGCAATTTGCTGAGTTGTGGCTGTCTTTACAATCCTCTTAATACAGGCCACAAAGCCAGAGACCTAGATTCAGTGTTTTTAAGTAACTAAGTACATTTACTCAAGTTTGGAAATAATTGTACTTTAATGGCATATTTTCTGAAATTCTTGTTGCATTGTACTTTTCACTAGATTTAAATGATACTATTACTGTTACTTTACAGTTTCAGATTGTACACAGAAAACATATGAAGTTTATAAAATAGACTGTTACATATTAGACCAGTGGTTTTTCAGCTTGTGACCTCTTACAATAAGCATTTCCAGCAGGGGACCTTTGACATGTGCCAGATGTCTGACAATGAGTTTGGTTCTACTGATAAATCTCTGAGCATTGTCTCATTTAAATAAGTGTTTGAGGCCACAATATCAAAATAAACACTACTTTCACACTGATTTTTTTTTCCTCTGCAGAACCTTTATTTTTACTGTCACTGTTTCTACCTGCCATACTGCTATTCTCACTCACCCTGCCTCCACCTGTCTTCACCTGCCAGCCACTCCCACCTCATCTGTTCACCTGTGCTCACACCTGCAACCAATCACAGTTAAGCCAGTATTTAAACCCCACCGGATCATTCATTCTTTGTCACATGCTAGACTTTCCAGCGTTATCCTCCTGTTTGCTTTCCTGTTGCTGATCCGGCCTGTTGATCCTGACCTCTGCTTCCTATCACTGACTACAGTACCTGTACCTGTGTTCCTGTTCCTGTCTGCCTGTGTTGGCGCCTATCAACCTAGCCTCTTGGTTGACTTTCCTTTCAATTTTCTGACCCTTCGTCTGCCCCCGGTACATCCCATCATCTCATCCTTTGTGGTTTCTCTGCCCTGATCAATGACTACCTGGCTTTTGGACTGTTGACAGATTTAAAGATGAAGAGATACTCTGATGAGTTCAAATGTGGGGGATTAATGTGAGAGACTTTCCTGCTAAAATCCCTTGACCTGTGCGTGTGTAAGTCGATCTTATCCAGTATTAAACGTTGCCTCAAGCCACCAGGAAGAAAGAAGTTAGTAGCATTTCGCTGCCAATTTCATGATTGCTCCATGTGCAGATGCAGCTCGCCCAGTGTTCACAGTCACAGGGTCGGAGTAAAGCTCAGTCCATGGTCAGAACTCTGGACAGTTTCAGGACAGGAGCAAGACAGGGAGACTTTAACAAGCTATGACTGTCTCTGATATGAAATATTACAATGCTTGTTTCTTCTTGAATAACTAATTTGTTTCCTGACTAATTTGTCACCGTGTGGAAAAAGTGCCGTGCCAGCATTTTTCCGACATCCATTACACTCTGAAATCATGTTTTAGTGGAGGACACAAACAACAAAAAACATGTTTTACAAAGTTGTGTGATGAGGAGGTAAAGTCAAGTCCTCACTGCATGCTGATGGGCAGGATGCAGAGAGGATACTCAGCTTTAATGGTCGACAGGCACGATGAGGCTGCTGAGTGCTCCAGTAACCTTCCTGACACCAAATCCACACAGTAATTACACATAGGTGCACAAAGCAGCCAGCAGCCATGATTTAATAAAAGCGCTCTGCATAAGTCAGCTGTACTGACCAGGGCAGAGTTAAACACACTAAAAACTACTAAGGATAAGAGATTCCATTTTAAGCACACACCCTCCCAAACTCTCCTTCTGGGGGGGCTGAGGTCCCTCCTGGCCCTTCTTGTAATTTCCAACACTGAGTTTCCCCATCTCTGATCATGACTCCCAGGATGTCTCTGAGGTTGTTTCCAGCATTTCCACTGACACTTTTTCTAGGTCAGCACTCCAAACCAGCTCTAACCTCTCCCAGCAAAGAACGTGTCCACTTCAGGGTACAACATGTTATATCATTCAAGCTTATTTTTAACATGTATTTTCAGTTTTGAGTCAGCTGGGCTCCAGGATGCTTAGCCCACAAATGGATCAATCTAAACTTTCCATTTTTAGCTGAAAAGTTTAGCACAGATGAAGCAACCAATAATCAAACAATGATAGACAATTTAATCTTTTTAAATCTCTTATTCTGCTGAATTCAACCTTACAAAATAGTCAGTGATCTCCTGCCAGCTATTGACCGTAGTTTTCATTCTTTCTACAACAAAGAATACATTATGTGTTATACTCTGCTGCTGTACTGTATGTGGACAAATTCACTTCCCACCTTACAGCTTTAATAGTTATTTTAGTTTTCGGCCCTCAAATAAATTTACCCTTCTTGTGTGGGCCATACCTAGGCAATGTTTTTTCCTATACAAAAGGAGCAGTTTTCTCCTCCCAGCCCGGAGTAACTACAGATTTTCACTCATCGCAATCCCTTACCTCTTGCACAAGGACATACAGCAGCTAAATATACTCTTGAGGGAAGCTCTTGCAGCTCATCTGCTCCTTATCGTCTTTTCATCATGGAAATGTCAAAGTGCCACGGCACAGTGTGCTTTTAAAGGGGAGGAGAGGGAAGTGATCTGATTCGTCCAACCTCCAATATACTCCTACTACTCCTAATCCCACTGAGTTGTAGCTTTTTTACCACAAAATTATTAAAGCAGCCAGTTTGGGTTTTGAGCCATGCGGAATTGATCGGCAAACCTAGAGCCTTTAATCCTTGTTCACAAGCCAGACAATCCTGGTACGCAGATCTCTCCTTGAGTCATCAAGTGCTGTACAAATAAACCTAGATTTGCTTGATTTGGGCGTAAATACTGCACCACTTGTTAGATTTGATATTGTATCTACTTGTCTTGAAATTTCTCAAATGGTCTTTAAAGCTCAGATGTATAAGTTTATTTAATTATTTTAGGATTTTTTAGGATGGGTGACATTGTCCCTTGCTGCCAGTGAATGTAAGAAAGCAGTGGCTGAATTCATACATAACTTCAAAAAACTGCTCTGGAACATCCAGCAGGGTCAGTCCTCGCCGGGATGCACTCAGCACAATTCATCTTTCTAATGAACCATACATCAGGAGCCTCCTGTCCTCTTAGGTCTCGACAACACATTGGATCTGCTTATGGCCAGCGGCCCAGCGAGCAAATCTAAGCAGAGTTCAAAGGGAACCAGGCTCAGGCTGCAGGGCTGTGTTCCCCGGAGACTGATGCCTCGAGAATAAAAATCCACTCAGGTATTCGCCTGAGGAGATTTAATACAGCCCCCTGAAATCCTCCCATGCATCAGCAAGGCTGACCTGGAACCGGGAGTTAACTCGCAATGAATGGGAAGAAGGTTAAAGGAGAGACTTAAGGAAGGCTGGACTCCGGAGCTGCAGGCGTGTTCAGGGAATAGAGGTCTTCTGCTGCTGCTTTAATGAGCAAACAGAAACAGCTATGAGCTCCATTCTGTTTGTCTTTGATATCCCATCACATGTATTGTTTTAATTACTTTTGAAAATAGAATATTCTCACATGAGTCGCATGTATTTCAGCGACTGTGATGTCGCTGCTCGTGACCTTATTCAGGTATATTCACACTAATCTATTTAAGTTAAGATAAAGGACAAAGTGGCCTTGTTTGCAGGACTCATTTGATCATGTCAGTTCCAGCTGGCTAAAAACAGTCACTGTATGTAGGTGCTGAATAAATTGATTCAATAACGAAATATAACTTTGTCCTCATCCTTGTTTGCCTTGATCATAATAACACATCCACATAGTCTTATTAAAATGTCAGCTGGAGAAAGTGTTTTCAACCAAGTCACAGTGGGGGAAGAAGTATTCAGATCTTTTACTCAAGTGAAAGTAGTAATACCTCAGTGTATAAATATAGAAATACAGTTACAAGTAAAAGTCATGCATTTTAAATTTCACTCGAAAGTGTCATTATCAAAATATATAAGTACCAAAGATTAACATACTCATTATGCAGAGTGGTCTATTTCAGAATAATGTATGTTACAGAATTGGATTCTATTTATCAATGCATTACATAACTTTAATTCTGCAATGGGTTTTTAACAGTGGGACAAATTTGTATTACTTTATGTGCTGGTGGGTCGGTTGTGAATTTCCCCCATTCAATTCAATTTGTGTTGATTTTGGTTGCCTCTGTGGACAGAAGCTCATAAAGATCTTGATCTGACTGACACCTTGTTTTGGATGTGATATAATGTCCACAACATTATGCCTGACAGGTAGAACACTAAAAGGGGTGGGGCTCAGTAAACAGCTGGTTAAGTATAAAATTTAGGCATAGAGAGTGACCACTGTTTTCTTCGTACTAAACGTGGTAAACAGTAAGCACAGAAGCTCTTGGCTGAGCCGCAGAGGGATATATCAGTTCCTGATCAAGCCAGGCAGAGGCCGGATATTACAGGACTTCTCTTCGAGTGGTTTGATCCGTCCTGGGAGAGTGTTTCCATTTCCTCTCTCAGAATGACCGGCTCCACTCTGAATGCAGGGCAGCTCTCCAGCACTGACATGTTCTCTCTTCAGTCTTGGCCAAATGCCACCAGCCATAAGAACACCTCCATACTGAATGCATAATTTTTGCATTGTATAGGATTTTGGAGGCATGGTTGGTATGCAGAGCCCACTCACTGTGATGGTTATTTTTTGAGTGGAGCAGGTCCACAGTGTATATATGTGAAGGGTATCCTTGAAAGAGGATTCTGTATAATGTAAGAAGGAAAAAAAAAAAAATCAAACCACTTAAAAAAAACTACTTGAAGCTGCATTGAGAACAGTCCAGTCCACATCTGTTGGTGGCTGCATTAAAGGCATCTCACAGTAAACTGCTCACAGTACAGGGAAAATAGAGAAACAAACAGAGAAACATTATTATAAATGTGAAAAAATAAAGGTATGTTATATTGAACTGCACTGGCCAGATGAGACAAAACAAACAAACAAGCAAAAAAATAAGGAGAAATTTGACCTGGTGCAAAGTTATTCTCAAACCTGTAATTGATTTTATGGCCACTTGGAGGCGGTAGAAGTAATAATAATAATAAATAAACTTTTAAATGTATCTATCTGGTTAGCAAACAGTAATTACACATTCAGCAGATAGCAACATTATCGTTCATTCTGAGTCTTGTTTCTGTCCAACTGATGATTCTAAGTCCAATATTCAATCGGCGTCCTTTTATTTCCTGACTAAATTGAAAAGACAACGTAAATGAAAGAAGTACTGACGACAAGAACTATGGTGCAATCTCTGTTAGCTACGCGCTCAATAATTCCCTTTTGGATCTAGGTTGTTGAATTCCTTCAAAAGATGATTTATAATTTCTCATGTCTCATAAACAGGCACTAAGTCATTTGGCAAACATTTAACATAAATCAGTATTCATTTTAGCTCGAAGTAAAGAATAAATGCTTGTCTCCCTGAACTGCTGATTTATAAAATCTGAGCTCTACTGACTGGAACAACAACCAATTTAGCAGAAGACCTCAGTAATATATATATATATATAGTCGGTTTTGTCAGGTAATAAGCATTATAATAAAGCACCGGCAGGATGTGACCTTTCCCATAATTCATCACAGGCGGGGTGACAGAGGGGCCCTTCACAGGCCGATAATTTGATTACTATAGATTACTATAACATCTATAGCATCCGTAATGTCAGACGAGATTGTTTTGCAGAACAAAACATGCAGAGACCATAAAGGGTTGTTTGTTGGAAATGTATGCAGAAAATAAACAAAACCTGCGAAGGACATATGATTGTACTGGATTATTCAAACTTCAGGCTTTTATTTTGATATGAAATGAAGAAGTCGCCTGTGGTAACTCGGCCTAGAGGACGAAACATAGTTCAAGGTATGTTTGTTTGGAATCTTCACAGCTCGAAGAAAAATCCTTCAGAGAAATCAATAACAGCATCAGGACGAAATTATGACTGAAACACTGACAAAAATTAGACCGAAATAAAATAAAAAGACTAAAATGTGACTTTAAACCAACTTAGAATTCTTGTGAAAATTAACACTGTTTTCTCCATCAACTCCTCAGAATATTACCTGTTTAGCTGCTGAATCTTCACTAGCTCATCTCTAACTGGGTCTGTCAGCTGTTTTGTGCTGAGCAAGTTGTGTATCAAGGCTTTTTTGAGTGTTTTTTTTTCACAGAAACAGTACCATGAGAGAAGTGAAGAGAGTGAACTGAAACAGTCAAGTCTCAAGCAGGCAACAATGAGCTGAACTCACTATAAGGCTGGTTGAGGGGGACTTTTTAAATATTTTTTTTAAGTCACTACAATCTAAGAGCAATCATTTTTACATGTATATAACTAATATTGTTATTGTAAAACATCATTATAGCGCTTTTAAATATAACATGTCTGTCTTGTAGTTCAGATCATCAGACAAACATATGTAAGAAATTAGCCAAAACATGCACATTGCATCGTAATACTTCGAAGTCAAATCAATATTATTTAACCTTACTTCATGATGGCTGTGCTTTTATCCATCAGCAGCAGGAGAAAGGTAGATGAGAACTGGTAATTATCATATTATAATGTTAGACAGTAAGTGGTCCCATTTCCTCTGCAATGAAGTGAGGCTGGCATTATAATACAGTGATATGATATGGATCCAACATTGTAAAGGTGGTTTTTGCCTGAGGCTCCAAACCTTGTCTATTCCCTTGGCCACAGTGAAAGATTTTGGAAGAAAAATTCGTGGTTTTCCGCAGTCTCGTGTGTGTGACAGAATGTTTCTGTCAGAGCTCAAATTTGATAATGATGCTTCCACTCATTGCTTGGTAATGCCCCCCTTCTCTGTCTTCATCCAAACCTGACTCGGGCATGCATGAGTAACTGTGTTTGGCCAGTAACACTCATTGACAGGTGATTAGTTTCTGCGCCGATGCCACAGGCCGGCGCTTCGCTGTCATGTCGCACTCATGCGTTACATTCCCAGCATACCCGAGTCTGTTCTTAATTACACGCTTGGCTGGGGATTAGCCTGTCAAAGAGGGGGCTATGATCTACCAGGGGATGAATTAGCATCTGCAAAATGTATTTACATAGAGGATTTCCATAAGTGACCCCCAGGTCATTACTGATAGCTTGTAAATTGGGTTGGCTCATTCCTGTCCATCTCCCAACACGTCTCACCTGTTGTAATGTTAATGCAACACCAGTGTGCCTAATTGTTATGTAAGTGAAAATGATTAATAATAAAAACATAATCTACCTGGTGATACACACACACAGTTCAGCTCCTCTCATTAAAAGTCTGCAGTATAATGGTGATCAGTAGCACTATTTTCCAGTATTTTGGTTGGTTTAGTTGTGTTGAGTTTAAGAGCTGTTCCCTGAAAGAACTTCTCATTTAATCCAAGCAAGAATGATTTTTTCATTATTCATTCATTATTGGACACTTCATACTCTATATGTTGAATTTAATGTCATCTGTCCATTAACTTATTCTTCATTGGATGTCAGGGGGCTGGAGGCGATCAGGGTACAAGATGGACAGGTCACAGTCTATCACAGGGCTGACATATAGAGACATACAACCAGTCACATTCACATTCACACCTATGGGCAATTTAGATTCTCCAATTAAGGCAACCCATGTGTCTTTGGCCCACAGGCATGCAGGGAACATGCAGGCACTCAGTTCGAACCCAGAACCTGTGAATGATAAATGCTGCAACACAGCACAATCATTAGTTATATAGTCATTATCATAGTGCTTTTCAGCCTTTTAACCTTGATTCCTAAATTTTGGACACTGTGTAAAAGATAAATAAAACAGAATGTGATCATCCTTTCTGATATATACTCAATTGAAAATGGTACCATCCACAGCTTGGGTTACACATAACAGAATTTCAAGTTCAGTAATTGGATGATTCTCAAAATGCATCTTGGGAGTTGTAGTTAACCTCTGTCTGTATTTTTCTTATGTACACCTTTACGTGTTTATCAAAGAACCTGTTGTTCATCCTTTGTACTGATGATCCAACCAGGAGAGTTTAAGCTCAAACTGTCCATAATATAACACTCTCTACTTCCAGAACCAGGAATTGTCTTTCACTTCACTGTGCTGAACTTGGATGCGTTTAATTGCTCTTCATTTCTGCTTTTCATTTGAGAGATTTATTGCCTCTCTCAAACATTACATAGTTTAACTTTAGCTGCTGATTAATGCTGATGATTAATGAACATCTATTCTTGTTAACTTTCACATCTAGCAGAGACTTTTAAAAAAAAATGTTACTCACAAGTTTTGGAACTCAGCTGCTTGCGAATCTGTTGGAATTATTTATATGTTTCAGCAAAGTTACGATTTCTAACATTTCCTGTCACTTTGTTTTTTGGGCATAACTTGCTCCTCTGCATCAGAACTAATGAATTTCAAGTACTTTTTTTTTTTAAACACAATCTATATCTGGATATTTATTACTACATCTAACAGACAAATGAAATATGCAAATGCATTGGATGCATCTGTTGATGAATAATGGAACATGGTCCCCAGAGTGTGTGTGCATATGAGGTGATTATAACTACTTGTTGTCTCGCCATATGTCAAAAATTCAATCTGCCATATATCTTTCTGTATATTGCTTGTAAAAAAGTTTTAGAATTTGAGAGTTTTTTTTTCCAAGAACTCTCCTCCTTTGATCACTCGTCCACAGTCTGATGCGGTTACACTGATGTAATATGAATGATAAAAATCGCAACAGGGATACATGGCTGTTTTCACATCTTCAATTTTTCACTGTGAAACCATGGAGCAATTTTCCACTGGTGGACAAGTTGTAAGGTCATTCCATCAATTCCTGTCAGCTTAGGTAACATCATTTCAGACCCGGCTGTGCCTGCTTTGTAGAGGGCGGTAATATAATAAGGGGATGAAATGTCACAACAAACCTCAAATTGCACTTCTATTTTCCCATTCTGTGCAAAGGAGGAGACAAAAAAAATCGAATTTTGTCTTTAGTTTTAATGAAACACGATCACCCCATTGTTCAAAAGCCTTGTTTTCTGCCAACCTCATGACCCTACAAACACACAAAAAAACACATTTGCACACCCGTATTGACATTCTCACAAATCTAGTTCACACACGTAGACACACTTTCCTGTGCCTCCTAGTCTTTTGTCATGAGGTTGTTATTCAATTTGCCCTTCCCCCCCATCTCCCTGATTCTGTACTTCTTGTGGCTCATGTTTCCTCAGGGGGTTGTTAATGGCGGTATAAGTGAAAACACAAAATATAGGAAGCAGCAGAGATTCCAGGAAATGGGAATGATACAGTCTGAACTGATGGAGGAGCCCAAGGCACCATATGTTCTAGGTGCACTGTGACTAACACATTTTCTGGCAGCTCACGGACACAGAATTTATAGGCCGACACAAAAGAACACTGTCTCCAACCTAAAAAAGATGTTCTACACATTGAATAATGGGCTGTTTCATAAACTAATATATAAATTGGTGATCTTCCCCCTCGGCCGAACCTTAAAATAAATGAGGAAAAACATCTTCAATCACTGTCATAATACATGGCGGCACACCACAATTCAACACACTGTTGACATCACAATGCAAAGCAAGGCAATGTTGCATACATATTACACCCTTGGTTTGTCCCTTAAGCGTTGGTATTTGTAGTTCATTTAGCCTTTCATGCATGCAACGTCTCTATCTAATTAGTGAATAAAGTTTTAATATAGTAGACCTCCTCCTCATTAGCTTGTCATAGCCTGTGGTTAGTTGCAGTTTTAGTAGATGGGAAAAAAAAAAAAATCTCACACCCTTCGCCCACAGGCAGCAGCTGAAACACCTCACACCCTTCCTTCTGTTGACTGGACTCTTATTGTCAAGCATGACGTGTTGTTCTATCTATTTCACAAAGTCACTTTACTTACAGCAGATGCATGTATCTATATATGGTTTAATAAAAAAAGAATATTTCCTGCTCACAAGAAAAAAGTTCCTGTGTGCCCGAGTCGTATCAAGATGTGAAACAGGATGTTATTTTGGTTGTGAAGATTGGATTCGTCGGTTACGTGAGTTAAATGAAACAGAAAATGAAAATCTGAGAAAGAGGTTGTTCGGTAAAACACTTTTTGCTGGAGGATGCTGACATAATGAAAAGGCTTTATGAAACCGACACGTTCGATTTGTCAGAACATCTGGACAAAACGTGCGCATTAAGAAAAAAATTATGCTATTAATATTGTGCTTCTGTGTAAACATGATTCCCTTTCTTTTCACTGCTTCAGGAGTCCTGTTCAGCCTGTGGCTTGCAGCAATATGTGGTATTATTATGTGCCATGTATTCCCCCTGTTGGTTATATTACAGGAAAGCAAATCATCCTTTTATTCATTTTTTTTATACTTGACAGTTTCAGTTATTCTGGTCAACAAACCCTGATGTATACTTTTGAAAAAGAAAACCCACCGTGGCTAAAACAAGTTTCAGAATAATAGATCAACACAAACTGCAACTTTCAAAATGACCATATGGTTGAATAACCGAATATGACTCATTCTAAAAAACGTCATATAGTTAATTAGACAGTTTATAATAGGGTTGTTATGTTGGATTGTATGAGACTGAACGAGAGAGATGTTCCTATTTTTTTATATCTCTGTCTACATTTTAACCACTATTATGTTAAAAAGGGAAAAAAAAAACAAGAAAAATTGTGTAACAGTTATCAGGTAAAAAATCGTCTTACACTATTTTCTTTGTTATTACCTGCTTCAATTGATTTCTGGCCACTTGGCAGCAGCCAACACACCACTGACACATTATCACCTTATGAAGTAACGGCTGCCTGTTCACACATCTACAGTGGCAGACATGAGCGACTATTATTCATTCAACCGGTAAATTTTTGACTGTGTCTTCTGGAAATAAAAAAAACACTACAGAGCCCCTTAGAAGCAAAGTAATTAAAGGCTTAATTTAACTTAATGTTAGTTGATACACATTGAAAAATAGCTACACGTATCTTAGCATATCCTTACATATCCCATTAGTCTGACTAATTACAGGTTATTAAAGGTGCAACATTTAAGTTCAGACTTAAAGCAGCGCTAATTGTTTTCTGTCCACTTGGGGGCAGCAGAGCAACCTGTAAACACAACATTGACATATTTTCACTGTATAAAGCTGATAGGGCAGAAACACTTACCTAATGACACATTAACATTCATTTAGAGCCATGTCTCTTGTCACCTGATGAGTTCCATATTCAATTTTCGTTTAGCTCCCTCCACCAACTCCTTATGCATAGGAAATTTCTCTAGCTGCTAAATGCTCCACTATGTTCGCCTTAAACTGTTGTTATGCAGGTAGCACACTGTGGGTTTATCAGAGAGCTTTTGCTGAAGACAGCAGCTTTAATGAGACCAGTGGCACTGAATCAAAACAGTAAAACTGGAGACTGTAAAGATAAGATAAGATAAGCCTTTATTTGTCCCACATTGGGGAATTTCACAACCAGAACGATTAGCTGAAAGAAACTAAAATGCTCTGTACAGCTGAGGAGAACTGATAATTCTCTGTCAATGTATCTCTATGAGAGACACCTTTCACAATACACATGGCCATTGTTAATTTGAAAATATTCATTAGTGCAGCTTTGATTCTAGACGTCTTAAAACCAAATCAGTCCTGTTTTTTTTTGCAGTTATGGAAGTACTACAACTATTATCACTATACTATATCATCATGTGGCTTTTAAGGTCGCATCTTCTGAGCCAGGAAACAAACTTTAGGGCAGGTCCTGAACTGCCTCTAACTATGTGTAGATGTGAGACTTTCATCTGGCGTTTCAAATAAAATATATATCATGCAGCTTTTTGAACTACTATTAACACAAATTTTCACTTCAACCAACAAAAGTGATATCTGAATGGAACCGAATAATAGTGTAACATCAGTTTCTTTGTAGTTGATGACTGTGTGCAAGCTTCTGTAGGACTTTGGAAAGTCACCAAGGCTTATTTGGAAAATGAGACAGTACCTCTACAGTACTTCAAATGAGGCCTTAATCAGTGTTGACCAAGACTTTTAATGGTTAAGATCAAAACCAAAATGAGTACGAGATCAAGATTGTCACTTCTCCCAGACCATGTTCTGTCCCTCAGCTCCTCAGACCTGCCATCCTCTAGCTGTCCACCAGATGTCCTCAGACTCTCCCCACGACCTCTCTGCCCCGCCCACCTGCACACCTGTTCTCACTCTCCTCATCTGCAGTTACCTGGATGTCCCGCCCACCTGCTCACCTGCGTCTCATTCCCTGTTTGGAACCTTGCCTCTTCATTATTTAATATGTTCATCCTTACCTGATCCATGCTTTGACCCTTTCCTGCCTCACCGTGCTTCGAGCCTCGGTACCTCATTGTGTGAATAAATCACTGAAGCGCATCAGTTCTGCCTCAGGCGTCTGCATTTGGGCCTGATCCCCTGTGTTCCTGTTACCCAGCCTGCACCAGCGTGACACGAGGAGCATATTGTAGTTGATTTTGGAGAGGGTGTTGTATATCTCCCTTAAAAATCCATTCTGAAAGTGCACACATATCTGACAGGAATATCGTTAAAGTTTTTCTCTTGTTGTTTTTTTAGACATCGAAATGGATGATGACAAAACAGTAACCTTAAAAACAATGTTATATAATACTAAAAATTCAAGGACAACATCTTGAGATTCCTGTTGTCTGTCTTTATGGTTGATCTTTAGAAACAAGCTGATGAATAAATTATATTGCTCCTCTCTGCTGGAAGACATATGAGGATCCTTTACCTTACTTTACTACTACAAGAAAAACCACAATATAAAAATGGTACTGGTATCGTACAATATCTTATTAACTGATTATATGATTTGTAAACATTCAAGTGCAAACTAACAAAACCTGTTAGATAAGTGTAGTGGAGTAAAGGTATAAAGTAGCAAAAAATGGAAATAATGAATGTCAAGTTGATCTTACATGAGCCTCTGAAGAACTAAAGGACAGCACTGATTAATCAAAAATGGCAAAGATTATATATATTTATTGCTTCCTGCTTCTAGAAGATTTAATGTTTTTCTTTGTCATATATGATAGTAAACTTTTTTTAATTTGTTTTTGAGACTCCAGTAGAAGAAAACATTGTAATATGTCAAATTTGGTTCTGAGAAATTCTAATGGGTCTTCGTCTGACCGATGTTGTCTCTCCAGATCTCAGTTCTAATTTTGTTTTTGTCTGTAACAACACAGTATTTTCAGTGTTCCACCATTTAGCATATTATCCTTTAAGCCTACGCATTCATTTGTGTGATGAAGTGTACCAGCTGAACGTCTCTTTCTACACCATCAACCCCTCCGAGTGTGACAGGAGCGTCGGCCCCAGAGGCCAGGAGCCTTCGCCGTGACAGACAGCTCAACAGCCATAATGACAAAACAGCAACATGAACCGAACCAGCCAGCCAAACCCCGAGACGGAGGAGGGACGACGGGCTTCGTTAGAAAACAGGGGCTTGACATCAGTGACGTGAGGAAATCAAATGAGGCAAAACAGAAAAACGACTTTCTCCTTCTCAGCTTCCAACAAACAAATAGACCAGAGCTGTAATGAGAGGGATACTTGGTGTATACATAAGAAAGCAAAAGTGTGTGCACATGCTCTGATGGAAGCTGCAAATGTAATGCCCTGTAATACTCCTCGATGTCCTCCAGGTGGATCATCAGCTAGTGAGCATGCTGACCTGGGTCATTCATAGCCTCATTCTTTAGCACAATACCATGTGTGGCATCATCAGACAAAACTCTATGTCAGGTTTAAACAATAAATCTGCACTAAGTGATTTTACACTCATTTGGAGTCCTGTTTCTGGCTGACACAAAAAAAAACTAGAAAAGCACTCGGAGAGCACAGACCTCCGCCAAGCAGCACAGTTCCCCCAGCTTATTGTGACTTACACCACAAAATATTAGTCCTACCTCTGATTTATCTATTTCAATGGATTCCTGGACATTGATATCATTTTTAGTTTAATAGTTATACCTGAAAATTGACATTTTCGTAATGACGGTTTTCCGGATTAATCAATTGTTCCTTGTCCCAGAAAGGACATTTTCTGAAATTTTCATCAAAATTAGTCCATAACTTTTGGAGTTATGTTGCAAACAAACCAACAAACAAACAAACCAACGCCGGCAAAAGTCCAGTATTTTCTGTCATTGAGTTCTGTTTTGGTCTCCACCGACTCCTGAAAGTCTTTCTAGCTGCTAAATGCTCCAACATATTCACCAGTGAGTAGTGATCTTGACAGGACAGTGAGCTGAAACTGACTATAGAACTCGAAGGCTGCAGTGATAATCGGTTCATCACACCTTACACACTGTCACACTGTTTTCATATTGCCATTTAATACATTGGTGTTATAGGAGTGAAAATCTGAAATAATTATAACCAGACCCCCTGAGCGAGTTTTTCTTTTGAGCTCGAATCATTACAGCTGCTGATGGTGTTTGGAACCAACTCACTGAGCTAAGATTAATTAACTAGCTAGAGATGACAAATATGATAACAACAGTTGTCAAATAAGCCGGCTGGAAATGATAAGTCTGCTTTTGTCTATCTGACATATGAAAAAAATGGCCCATTGTTTAAAAAAATTCAGATTCAGGTGGTTCGTCCCTCCAGCCCTGTTTTCATTGTAAATGTGATACGTGAACAGAAAGCTTGAGGTGTAACGGCACTAACTGAGGGGGGGTGGGGGGCAGGGTGGAGCTAATGGTCAATTGCCACGTTTCAGTAGCAAAGTGTAGTATAATGCTGTGCTCCAGTAGGGCAGAAAGCAAAAACAAATTTTTCTCATGCTCTGCTGTGTTCCTCCTCCTCTCTCCGCTCTGCTTGCTTGGGGCCTGATTCCTTAATCGATAAACCGATGTTACTGCTCAATAGCTCAGCAGAGGCCTCGCCCAGTGCGCTGGCCTGGATAACACAGCAGGTCTCTGCATTACTCATCCTCCTAACTCCATTGTCATTAATGACAGTGATGCATTTTTTTGGGGGGTAGAGCGAAACACTCACACTCACTAACACAGGTATGGTGCAACTGAGTGTGTGGCATCATCTATCGAGAGCAGGAAGAAGGAGTTTTATTATTTATTCATGGAGATGGATTCACATTCACAATAGTTCCACAGCCGGGAGCTGATAACATCACTGGAAATTAGCACCTTCGGGGACATCCCAGTCGCCATTGAGCTTCAGTATTAAAATGCAGGAGGGGAAGGAAACACCAGGAGAAGTCTTCAGAGTAAGAGAGATGAAGGCGTTTGTAATGCTGTTCGCAGACTGCTTACAGAGTGGGCTGATTGGTATTCAAGCCGCTGTTTGACTTTTTGTCTTTAGCACATGCATTTTAATGAAAAACGCGTTCCACTCGGGTGGCCATTATTTCCTCCACCCACTGAACTGGCTCGCTGACCTTACTCTGCTGGATGTGTTTGATTTTAACCTCTGGTGTCATCAAAACACTCCCACGTTAGATAATCC